>JAVQJL010063117.1:0-19147 GCA_036024295.1 Nannoperca obscura | reverse complement strand
ATATATATATATATATATATATATATATATATATATATATATATATATATATATATGTCTGTGTATGTCTGAGGGTGGTGGGGATTTTATGCTGCAACATACTTGCATTGATCACAAACCTCATCAGCACACATACTGTATTATGGTCATGTTGTGCAACAGGCTGTTAAAATCAAGCTTGATGGAAAATGAACCATAATAGCCAGCGTTTAACTTGATTCCCGAGAATTAGAATTATTAGAATTATTTAACAAGCAAATGGATACCACATATCACCAGAAATCATATCATAATGTCCCTTCTTTTATACACACAAGCTACTTGCTTTTTGAGCGGTAGGCCCAAGCTTTTTATTGACTTGCATATTAGCTTTGTAGGTTTGGCTTGTGGGTGGGTGCCTACATAATTAGTCCATAGTATAAATAGAATTAGCAGAGAAAGAAAGAAAGAAAGAAAGAAAGAAAAATAAAGAAAGAGGGAGGTTTGGTCTGACAACACTGTAGGTTCAGCAAGAAAGTTAAGTTAAGTAAGTTAAGAGATTTAAACTGAGGTTTGGGATGAATATTTACTTACTGATCCTTAAAAGGAGTTTAAGTGCACAGTGCCAACCACAGCCCACAATGCATTTTGTGTTTCTTTCCACATTTTGCTGTCATTAAAGTTAGGCAATGTTCCTGACTGCTCAGTAATTGACCAAACACTCCACCACAGGGAACTGCGAGTAATTGTTGTAATAAAGAAAACCAGGTTTGTGTTGTCCAGCATGGGGGACTTTCCACTGACCGTTCTTGACTGTGAGTGAACACAAACCATCAATTGTAGCTTTTCTCAAAATAAGAATTGATGTATATCTGATAGCTGCTGTCCGCCATGCTGTGGTACATACATACTAGATAGTCAACCATTGTGGCTCTCTCCGTAATGTGCAATAATGATTTGTAAAACTCGTGCACACACAACATCAGCAAGGACCATTGCCTACCAACCCCACAACCCAACTAAATGCCAAGCACTCTTCATTGCCTCTATTTTTTCTTCCCGCTCCAAGTTATTGCAGTCACAGAATGAAAAATAATCAAAGTCTGGAAACCATTCAGGAATTTGCTGGCAGAGAAAAACAACTAGATATGTATTTCCCCTCTTTTTCATTGTCTCTCCCTCCCTGATTCCCCCCCAGCAGTAAGAGTAAAATTATAAATCATCTCCCCGCAGACAAAATTTCATGCTCGATGGGTGAACAACTCCAGCATCTGGTGGGGTCCTGTGATGAGGTGTGTTCCAAGTTTCTCTCTCTCCCAGCTTCCTCTGGGCTGATCCAGAGCATTGCCAGCATCCTGCCAAACATTACACACGTACAGCTGAAATGATGAGACAAAAAAAGGCTCCCTTTTTATATTCAACCCGTTCTGCAGGTCTGTTGGCGGCACATGTGAAATCTCCGTGGTGGATTCATGTCACATCACAAGATGTGTGTACACCTGAAGGTGATTCGCCTCGGTGAGTGCACATGGGACTGTGGAGTGTATCTCTTAACAACAAGCCTGGAGCCAATGGTCGCCCCCTGGGCCGGAATGTATCGTATTAGTGATACTGCAGTGACTTTATAGAAGGAGGAGATTAACTTGTTTTTACTTAGACTTACTTTAACTTAGAATCCAGTCTTTAACATCACTACTGCATACAAGCTCAGCAAACAGTCTTTTGTGGTATGTTTAACCTGCATGATGGCACCGAGATTTCTTGTGGTTTTGTGGTTCTGATTCAAAATCTTTCCATCTAAGTACAAGTAAGTTTAGAAGGGTTGTTAAGAAGGTTAACTCCTAATTTACAAGCCAATTTTTGAGCAACAATTTTGTTGCAAAAAAGTGGTGTGTGGCAACATGAGCTCCATTAGTTAGGATACATTTGTGTGTGTAAGTGTACGTAATTGTCATCACAGGACATGCAGGTATGTCAACATGTGATTCTACTTTCAAATTCAAACAAGACACAAAAACAAGAGAAGTGCTATTAAAATAAATCGCATCACTTCACACAAGCTAAAGAATGAGCTTTTCAGCGAGTATTAAAATACCTGAATATGTTTCCTAAAAGGTATTTGTGGAGTGAGAGTGTACAACAGCTTCTGAGGCGTATCCCGGTGTCACCTTCATGGTAACAATCATTTTGGAACAAAGTCCTCATTACCAAACAAGTTATTCACCATCATAAAAGTGACTTTGCCCACGCTGAGACAAAACTGCGATCCCGACCTCACCTGTTGGAGCAGTGGGTGTGATGGCAGACATCATTAAGCTGGGGATTCTTGGTGCTATTTAAGGGAGCTTGTTAAAGGACCATCACTCACTGGAGAAAGTGCTGCAATGCAGGAGGAATAATTTGGCTGTGAATATAATTCCCAGACTGCAAGACCAACATTTTGGAGAAATTAGCTGCCTAAGCTTCACTGCTTTTGTATGTTTGCAATGTAGGAACAGATGGCATATTTTACTGTTTTACCACCGGAGGAGTGTTGTTGACATCTAAATCTAAATAATTCTTTCAGATAGGGGCTCTATTCCCTAAGTGGATATGAAAAGCAGTCAGAAAAAGTCTGCACATTTTAAAATGTATTTTAAAACTTTGTTAATACTATATTGATCTGCAAGACTAATGAAGATGAGGGGGGGGCATTGCTTTGTCCTTCAATTTTGCACAGTCACCGTTCCCAGGTGAAGAGAGCAAGCGCTGACAACAATAAACGAGTCCACCGACGTAGCAGCGAGTTTTGGCACAGACATATGCTTCCCTAACAGGGAAAACAGCTTTTCACAGAAGCGGAGGCATATGGCCGACTCTTGTTCCGACAACAAGATGCCGTGTCACCTTGCTAGCCACCTGTAGCCGGTGACCAGCCGAGAGTGGGAAGAGATTTAAGATGATACATGCATACACAGGCCGACATACATATTTGCCTCTGTTTCCATTATCCCAAAGGCCATATGCTTATCTTGTTGACCTTAGCAGTGTCCGACGGCATGTCACGTACTCTGTCACCACGGCCAGGCAAGCGTGAAGAGGAACCGATGGGGGTCAAGAACACAAAAGCTTTTGAAAAACATGTCCGCAGCCTCTAAGTCCTGTGCCTTTGCTCTGTCTCTCCCTCCCCCTGCTCTCCTCTTTCCCCTCTTTTCATTTCTTTTCTGATGCCGTGCACGTCCCAACAAGCGACAGCGATTTGCATGATGTGATCGGCCTCTGCCTTCCCACAGCTCTTTAGAAGTGTGTGTGTGCTCGTGTCTGCATGTGGCTGTCTGTATTTGAGTGTGTTTGCGAGTGTTAATATGTGCGGGCTGACTGCCAGCCAGCTTAAGCTGCAAGGGAAGGGTATAAAAATAAAGGCTTTGAGCCTATAGATATCTCACAGAGCAATCAGGGAAATATGCTCAAATACCTGACAGGCGGAGTGCGTCACTTGGCATGCATCTTTAATTCTGTCTGAGGTTTGGGTCTTGTAGTTTTGCTGAGTTAAGGTGAGGTGTTTGTTAGGATGAAACTAGGCCAGCTAGGTTTGTCGGGATAGCACACACACGTTCACACTTGACTCATCAAGTGAGGAGGGAGATCTAATCAGCAGTGAGGCTGGTTTCCACTGACGAATGTTCAAGGACATTTTGTAGATATGAAAGAAAAATGTCCAAAAGGGAAATATCCACAAAAAGTTAGCACGTTATTCCTTAAATTCTTCCTCAAGTGCTCAGAGGATATCTACCTCATGTAGTAGTTTCTCTCAGCTGCTGTTATTGCTAAATTATGGAAGCAAGTGAGCTGAAACACTCTTTCCTATTACTCTTTGGGCATGAAAAATTTAATCACAAGCAAGGCTGCATTTTTGTTTTCGCTTTGTGTAAATTATGATCAGAATTGTGGGAAAAGCAAGCCAATTACTTTCCTGATACATGGAGAATGTGGCGCGTTAACAGCACTACATGTGTGCCATTACCAGCGCATGTGGCAGAAATTAGTGTGGAGCTAGGTAATGAGAGGGAGCCGTTAAAACAATCAGTCGAGCTTTCACTGGTTTTAATTAAACTGAGCAAAATACAACGTATGAGTCGCCGGGCAGGGCAGAAAACAACACTATAGGTGTTCATTTAATGTGTGCAATCTGAACATGCAACCCTCATTTGCACCAGTGAACCTTTTGGGAGCCCAAACCCCCCCCACATCCACATTTGTACTGATTAGGATGCAAATGGTGCCTCCAACAGGAGCATTTTCTACACAGAGAATGAAGTGACAGCCAGGTGAAGTAATTGCTTGCTCTGCATTTATGAAGATCTCTTCAGCCTGATGCCTTTTAAGTTGTTCTTTAAACACTGTTCGTAATAAAAAAAAATTATATGTTCCTATCTCCAAGTGTGTCTGCATGTGTGCTCTCTGGGAGGGAAATACTATGGAAGACAATAAGGGACACAGCAGATAAATACATTTCCAAGCCACAACAAGTTGCACCTTGGAGTGCAAATAGGGGTGCATGTCTTTGTTGATTTGTCACATTCGGCAGCATAATGAGGGATTCCAGTCACAGGCAGCCGGCTTCACACTGCCGGCGAGAACAGGATGCGCTCTGACTGGGACAAAGAGGGATGGAACAAGAAGAAGAAGACAAGGAAGGAGAGAAAGAGAAGAAAGCAGGGAGGAATAAGTGGGACAGAAAAAAACACTTTGGAATGAGAAGGAGGGAGAACTTGATCTAGGGAGGAAGGATGAAGGACAGAGGAGGATGGACCAGGGGGGCTTCGGGGACGGGGTGTTGTGAGGTCAAGGTTCCTGTCTGTGGTGTGAGGTGGCCGCCAGCACGTGGCCACATCACGTTGCAGCTCTCCGTGAGGCAGAGCTAACACGCTGGAAAAGGAGACTCGGCAGGAGGAAACAGAAAGACGGGGAGGGTGGGGCGGAGAGAATAGTGGATCTACTGTAAAAGAGGAGTGCAGGGCTCAGAGTGGAGTCCCTGGCTCGCTCTCTCCCCCTCTCTTTCTGTCATATCTCCCAACGGGCACACAGAGAGCCAATAGCTGGGGTTAGTCCGCTGGCATCGATGCCTCCCACCTCTAATGGCCAGAGTGGAAGCAAAAGGCAGAAAAAAGCAGACAGAGGGACCACATGGTGTGAGGGCCTACAACGCTAGCAAGTAATTAAGAAGATATCACATACATAGTGTTCATTCTGCTAATTGATTCACTGACTTAATTGAATCCCAATGAATATATAATGACAGCAGCTGTCATATTTTCAATTTAAATGAACTCGTGGAGAAGCTTTATCTGGAAGTCAGTACGGGTGGCATTATTAAAATACTTTGTTACATCATACACTCGAGTATTGTGACAGCAATGTAAAGCTAATCATGTTTGCTAATACTGTGTTTTCCATGCCTGGAATACTGTAGTGCTATGTTCATTTTACTTATTACTTTTTCTTTTCGGTTGTTATTCAGTTTTGTGTCAGAGCCAAATGCTGCTGACTGTTTGCCATTGTTTGGCAGAGCTGAAATGCTTTTTCACTGACTTTTCTATACCGGCTTGTCCCTCTAATCCTCAATTCCCCAAAATTGAGCAGTCTTTATTGTGTGTCCAAGAATGCTTATTTTTTCAGCAACGGGTTGATGTTACACTCATTTTAGCTCCATTGTATTAGCTACAGCATCAAAAACCAGCTTGTTAAAAATGATACACATATTATATAAGTAGTTGGATTTCTAGACTCCTGTAGTCAGCGTGCCAAGTCTCAACAACCCTTCATAGTCGATTTAGAGCCTCCTAACCCCCCTGAAAATGGACCAAAGGTTGTGTCATGTGGGATTATTCCTGGCTCCAAAAAAAAGGAAAAAGAGTGCAAAAATGTGAATGTCATTTCAGAAGTAGGTTGAGCAAGTCAAAAATAGCTTCAAAGGCCTCAGACTTGAGAACAAAATCCCAAGAGTAAGTCTTCTGAGGTGAGAAAAAAAACTTTCAATGAATGTCTTTTCCACGTTAAACATACCTGATGCTTGCTTGGCATGTACTGTAACAGTATACAGTAAACAGCACATTTCTTGATGAACAAAAGGGGTATATGGTGGTCTTCAACACTGTTCTGCTGAATTATGCTGCTGTGGTCTGTGAAAGACATGGTTTTCTTTTTAGTTGTAGTCAAACATTCCAGTGAAGACCACCTCAGTGGCAATGTCGAAAAGAAAATGATTAACCTGGGTCAAAATATATTTTTTAAAAATCAAGGTAATCATGCCTCTATTATATGAAAAACCTTCACTATTAGACTACCTCTTCCCTTCCGTCGGCCCCATCCAGTAAGGTATTACCCCAACAGTGAAAAGGTTGTTTAACTAAGAACCAAAAGTGTGTAATTATATGGACACAAGGATCACCATGTGCAGTATTTTCTATTGAGTGCTTTCTGCACAGTTAGCCAGTACAGGATGTGCAGCATCCTCACAAGTGAGTCAGTAAACCTTAAAAGACATCAAAGTCCTGAAAGTGTTTGGTATCAACAGTTCTGGTGTCAACATTGGCAGCCTTTTGTGCCACAACCAGTTTTCATCAATTTGTCGAATGCATCATGCACAATTTATCACAGACTGCTGCTCCTGCTGCAAGTTAGGACAGCGATGTGTCTACGGCTTAGAGAATAGTTGGCTACCAGCTGCCCTCCAGCTGAGACCTGCCTAACACCAGAGCAAGGAAAAGGGCAAAGTGGAGTGCTGCCATCCCTGCCCATCCGCTCAACCACCTGTTTGACATTCTGCCCTCTGGGTAAGGGTTCCAGTGCAGCATCACCTGTGATGCTCCCCTGAGCAGGGATAAGAAAAATAACTGAGGATACTCAGAACTGTGCGCTCCCTACCACAGTGTTGCACTGTTAGAAAAGACATCCACAAATGGAAGCAAGTAGTAATCACTACAATGCATCCATGCTTACTCAGATAAGGAAGGTCAAAACGAATAACACCTGACATTAATGCATATGGTTATTATCTGAAAAGCTAATGTATAGTTGGCCATTAAAATCTGATGTTTTCTTTTTTTTTTTTTACATGTATGCATTCAGAAGAATATCTGTAAGATGATTTAAGTAATTTAAAACCTAAAAAAAGATTTAATCAATTAAAAGATTTTAGTTTTTATTAGTCAGGGTGGAGTCTGCCGTTCCTGCGCAGATCATTGAGGGATTCACAGAAAAT
The DNA here is from genome assembly GCA_036024295.1 of Nannoperca obscura. Taxonomy (NCBI): domain Eukaryota; kingdom Metazoa; phylum Chordata; class Actinopteri; order Centrarchiformes; family Percichthyidae; genus Nannoperca; species Nannoperca obscura. The sequence continues at coordinate 11,925 of JAVQJL010063117.1, read as the reverse complement.
TGATGCATGAATGTAATCCATTTACTGTTCACTCTTTACACTGTGTCAGCATTGTATGAAGAAACTGCTAATGCAAATGCAACATCCTTTTGTCGCTGCTTCACACTGGCAAAAGAGGGGCGGCGTTCTGTTGTGAAGCATCCACAGAAAACACAGTTAGCGCTGATCACGATTGCTCATCGAAAATATGTCTGCAAGACAAAACGGCGTCAGCGGATCAGTTTTTAAATTCTGCTGGGAATAATGGAACAAGAAGGAGAAGCCACAGTGAGCTGTTAAATGAAGATCCTCATCAAGGTAGCCAACTTCTCTGTGCCCTGCTGGAGCAATTATTATCAACTTATTTATTAAAACCACATACTTTTGAGTTTATTTCTGCCTCCAGGTTAAAAACATCACCTGTCTTCCCTAGGAACTCCGCCGCAGCAGCCAGCGGTTGACACTTCTGGTGGCTGCTCCGTCGTATTCCTGACAAACACTTTTGTAACACAAATCACACGCTCAAGGTCAAATGTACAAAATAGTTTATCTTCTGCAGTTCAGCCTGCGTACAGTGCTTATGCCTCCTTTGTGCACATGCATTTAAGTCAGAATCATTCATGAGTGTTTGTGTGTGCCTTCTCCTTAGCTTAAAGCAAAATATCATCTGCCGCCCAATAGAACACCACTAAACAAACTAGACCAACTGACCAAGACACATAATACAAAATGACAGTAGTAGTAGCAGTACATCACACACACATTTTGCTAAGAAAAATAATACACAAAAGTAACCTCTGATCAGAGTATCTGGACAGGGGGCAGAGGGTTGTGGTTCCAGGCTCATTAGAGTTAAACCTGAAACTTAAAGTTCACTGAGCCGGTAATGCACTCCTTTGATCAGACATTTACAGTGTGCATTTGGCTCTGGTTGCCCTGCGATTCGACAGAGTCAGCAGTATCAGTCCTATCTGCATCCCCCACCTGCTCCAGTCTGAGTGTCTGAGGGACCAGTTGTTCCGTGTGGGTCAGCTTCTTCTGCAGCAGTGATCAACACAGGCTGCAACTCCTTGTGTGTTTAAAAGCTTTATGCTTTTTTCATTGCTTCATTAGTTGACTGCTGTTGACTTATATCAGATGTTCATTGCATGAGAAGGTGTTGAATATACATAAATCCGACCATCACGGTTTTACAATTTGTTTTGAATACTTTACATCTTGCAAAAAGTGTATCCTACAAAATCACATATGTGTTTATGATGATTTATATCTTTACATGTAGGCATGTATCCAGATTTAATTTTATTAGTGGTTGAATTAAACACCCCAAGCATGCACACATGCAGACAAGCGCACACATCAAAAACAAGAAACAAGATTGCCTCCTCCCCTGGGTGTTCCTTCGTCAAATAGTTCCTTGCTTACCTGCAGGTACTTAATGTGTTCTTTAACAAAAGGCCTTGGAGCTTTTAATGGTTTACCGTATAAAATAACGCCTGCTTAATGAATGTTAATGGAAATCAACGGCCCTATGCGTGTAGACAGTCCCTTGGTTCTCACCTTCAGGAAGTGATGACAGCCTGTTATGTCACCGGGTTGCTTTCTGACAGCATTGCCTCTTGATTACACCAAAGGTTAAAAAAAGCCCTAGAGATGAGATGGATTTGCATCTCCTTTTTCCTTTCTGTCGTTGACCTTTTTTTTCTAAACAAGGTCAATTTGACACTTTTGTCTAACTTTATAATTAACACTCAGAGGAGACAATACTGTGTGACTAGTGTAATATTATATAGTGGCAGACAGCTAGCCTATCATTAGGCAGAAATGAGACAGTAAAACGCATTCAAAGCTCTGAGCCAAACCTCTGATTTGTCAGACTAACTGTTTGTGCCTACAGCTATGATTTGGGACCAGGACACAGCAATTGTATGTGGTAATTGATATTTAAAGCTTTTCAGATCATATCATTAAGCTATTTATGCAACAAGGGCCACTCAGATTGTATTATGTGTGGATAAAATAGAAGAATGTAGTCTCTAAATAAGACAGCAGCTCTTCCCTCCAAGGTGTAATCATTGCCTTTGTGAGCATGATCAATATGTTTTGTAATGTTTTTTTTCCAATAATCCACAATGCAACATGTACAAATAAGTTTGTTTTGGACTATCCTTGTTCTTCTCCATGATAATTATGAGTGTTTTATGTAATTACAGTAATCATTAGTTTCTCCTCAAATACATCTTACATACACCCGTGCAGATAGATGATCTATTGTAATCTGTAGCGTGAAAGTAAAAAAAAAAAAAGCTTATTTTAAAGAGCACATATATTCAAAATCCATTTATAACAAACAAATGATGGTGTTCCAAAAACAACTGGAAGTTAGTTATTTTAGTTTGTCCTGTTAACAACCCACAGCTCATAGAGGCAATTAAGGTACTTACCATCCACCTGCTGCAATTTGTGTCCATGTTTAGATACAGTGGGACTTTCACTTTCTGAGGATGTAATTATCGTTAATACATTTTCAGAAATCGTAGAAAAATAGGCGCTCCTTATAGCTTCAGAACTTGCCTGAAAATCATCCTGTTTTTAGGTTTTCTTCATTATCAAAGTAATCTAGTGATAGCTGTCTACACTCACGGGTGCAGTGCACAGGGTAACTGCTAATAGCTAATTTGACATGCTTTTAATGGTGCCAATTTTCCAAACAGCTTTGGGGGATGAAGTTGTGCCGATTTTGTCATGGGGGACGCCCCCAGTGTCAGACTTTGAAAACCCCTGCTCTATCAAATGCTACTTCAAGGCTGGAAATGGCTGCAATAGATACATTTTCCATCACTGATCAAAACTGACACCAGAATTAATTTTCGCAAGTAAATCTATTTCCATGTCTAGTTAGGTGTGTGGAATGTGCTGCTCTTCTCAAGATCTTGTAATTTATTAGATTACTTAAAAAAATGCATATTTCAACATACCTTTTTATCATTTCACCCTTGCTAAAAGTAACACGTGTTTTATTTTATTCATTTTTGCAGATATTTCTTTGCTCATATGACTTTCTTCCATTTAAACATATCCTTGGGGAAACCTGCATTGCGTGATGTATTAAAGGCCTCCACAGTTCTGTCTTTATGAAGGCATGGGAAAGTATTTTACCAAAATCTTTCATCAAAACTACACTTCATATCCTCAAAACTTGTGGAGGGATTAAATGTCCTCATTTCTTTTCTACTCCCGCAGTCATTGAAAGTCGATCTGGATAAAAGTGTCAGCCAAATGCCTAAATGTAATATTAATGTGTTCTTTTTCTCCTTTTCAAAAAAGAAAAAAAATCTACAGATGAGCACTGCAGATCGAGTCCATCATCATAATTATTTAAGTAGTATTATTTTATTGGTAAATTAAGTTGCTTAAAATGACAGCCAAGTAAATGATGATCGGAGTTTAATCAGTCTCATCAATCAAGCGAGTCAATCATATAAGTCAGCTTTACCTCAGCTGTATTGTAGGAGTAATGCAGGAGGACGGGCGAGGAAATTGGGATTCAGTGCATGGGTCTCACAGAGCCCGCTGGAAGTCGGGGCATGGTCCAGCAGACAAACGCATATGTCATGTCACGAGTCTATTTGCTGTGCAGTGGTAGAAAGGCCATACTAATAACCTTTAAAGAAAGAAATTTTAGAGCCATCATTCTCAAAGTCGAAAACTAGAAAAATAAACTTTCTTTCCCCTAATTCTGTCACAAGTTGCATGAAAAAAAGGTTATTCCCAGGAAGTGATAAACTACTGAATTCAGTGATTTTAGAATTATTAAGTATTTCTATGTTTTTTCTATGTTTCTATGTCTAGGTTTTTACATTTGTTTTTTAAAACGACGAGTAGGGAAGAAACATTAGGAGTTATGCTGCTTCCCATAATTCACAGCTGCCACACATCTGTGGTCAGTGTTTAACATTGCATTTGCTTCAGGTGACAGACTGTATCTAACTGCATGGTGCCATACCTTTGATTTTACTGGATGTTAATGAGAAAGAGCTGACTGATTTTGGCAAGGCTGGTTTATAACTGCATGGTAAGAACACTTTAGTGGTGGAAGCAAGTTTGCACTGCTGTTAGATAAGAAATAAATGGAATAAAAAATGAAAATGATGCACCATAACCTTTATTTAAAAAATAAATAAAAGAACAGGGCTAGATGAAAATACCTTTGCAGTTCAGGATTTCAAAGTCAGCTCACCATGACACACAAGCCAAAGGTTTAACAGTCTCTTATGTATGCTGCCATGCATGGTGGATAATAAACGAGACAGTGAACTTGCCACCAGTGCTTGTACCAGATGGCTAAATTCAAAGCATTACAGTTCTAAGTGTGTGGTGACAGGCTGCCGCGGTGGGCGGTAGCAAATTCTGTTTTTGGCTTTAAGAACATGTGATGATAATCACCTGGGTCCAGTTAAAAGCCGCGACATAGGGGGGTGGCATCCTTGTTGCTACGGCATTTTGAAACAAGACATGTGGGCAAAAACAGTGATTTACCTGCTCACCATTCCGTATCATTAAAACTAAGAAAAGTACCTACTGATTGAAAAAGCTCCCGTCTGCCTCAAAGGAGCCATTTTCAAGATGTAGTCATCCTCATTTTGCAGAGGAGTGGGAACAAACAATTGCCCTAACATCACCTCTTTAAATGATGATCTGTTGCACGACAAGCAGGTTGGTGTTGAAATCAATAACAAGATTAAAATCTTTTTTTCCCTCTCTTTTTTGTCACCCACACTTGTGCTTAAGAGTGACTCACTGAGGGTGTGTGTGTGTGTGTGTGTAGTTATGTGTGTCAGTAAAGCATGAATCACACTTGGAGAAGCTGGGTTTCTGTTTATTTGTGCAGCAGGTTGACGGTTTGACCATTTGTCATCTCACTGTACCATCATGCTGCTGTTTTATTACTCTGGTTGCTTATGTTCAGAGGTTGCAGACATGGAGTTGAATTCTTCTGCTTTTATTATGGGTATTCATATGCTTCTGTGTAATTTGCTGATGAAGACTTCTAAAACATGTCAATTCAATGTCACGTTTAAGTCAGTTAACTTCTTACCATGAGCTACATTTTCTGCAAAACTCACACTCATTTTATCCCCCTGTGGTTTGAGTTAGGCGGGGCTTCCATCAGATTTGAACATTTTAACATTTTAACCTGAATCTGATTACAGTCCGTGGGTTGATTGGTCATCTGATCACACTACATCCACACAGTCCTGACCAAGCAGATTATTTGTTCTGAGTGTTCTTCATAAGTAAAAGTAAAACCTTAGATTTAGTTATAAATACATGATGTTAAAAATACATTTTTCAGTTTTTCAGGTGCTTTGAAAGCAGTTAGAATTACCGTACTGTTCAGCAAATGTAGTGTACCAGTGCAAGGATAAATAAAAACCTAATGTATGAGCTAACGCATAAAATATAACATGACCTCTCTTGTCTTGACATTTATCTTCTCTGCAATATCTGTGAAATGCACAATTATCTTCCTCTTTATTCTTACCGACCTTCTTGCTGTCACTTTCTGTCTCAGTCTTCAAACTAAGGAAATGCAATGATATATATACACTATATACAGTTTTTATGCAATCCTACCCCTCAAACCGCTGTTATAATTAGCCTAGCGGTTTAATAAATCAGTATCTATTTGTGAGGATGAGGGTGTGAAAATCCTGAAAGGGAGCGAGGGGAGTCTTTTCTATTTCTAAACTGTAAGATGAGAAGGTCAAAAGGGTATGCTGCGGTTCAGTAGAACTAATGGGAATTGGAAAATGGGAGCATTTTACACAACACACATGAACACACAGATTCACAGGAGACAGCATGCACATTTGTTTGCACACTCCTACATACCCACATAAGTATGTATGCAACAGGTGATAATCCCCCCACTAACAATGTCAAATCAGATCCACTCAGATTTCCAATAGCAAATTGAAGAGAGGTCGGCGACCTCTTTGAAAAATCTAGTTCCTCTAAATTGCTGAATTCTTTTTTCTCCATCTCTACAACTAAATGATTTAAAAACTGCAGTGTGTAGACTTGAATGACAAAACCCACTAAAAAAGATGAGAAAGGTCTTTAGATCATCTTCACAACCTGGAATGGTGTCACATTTGATATCTTGCAGTTTAAATTTCGACTGCAGCAACTTTGCTTGGTTTTGTACCAAATTAGCAACATGCTAGATGCAACTTACATCAGTTTTAATTTCACCAAAATAACATACACAAATCACAGAATCATGTTTAATGCAGATGAAAGTCTAAATTTGAAGATTATGAAGGAAGCACCGGAAGTAATAAAGTGCCTTTCTGTGTGATCTGTCAGCCAATTTATGGACAATAATATTCATCGACACTGGAAATACTACTGTCACTATCAAGGTATTTCTTAGCTTTCTTAGCTATGGCTGGGTTGCAATGTTTGACGCACGTTGTGTCAGTCAGGTTTACAGGGTTAAAGCTTTAATGCAAAATAAGAAGAAAGTGACCTTAGCCAACAGACATGGATAAGAGAATGATATTGAAAACTGTTGTGTCAGTATTGCAAATAGAAGGTGCTATCATCTTCAATACATCTTCAAACACTCACAAGGATTACTTAAATATATCATTTAAGAACATGAGCTGCCAACTTTTGAGCTGTTAAATCTTATAATAAGAAAGAATAGATCCTACCTAAGTAGTTTAAACATCAGGAATCACAGTCAAACAAACTTTCCCCCTGCTCTTATCTATCTGCTCTCAGCCCCTGAGTCAATTTTCCATTACTGCACTGTCTTACCACAAAGAGCAGCGCCGATTGATTCAGTCTAGGCCTTTTTCTTCCTGCGCTGAAGCAATATTTTTTCTGTAATAACACCAGGTAAGCTTGCATCCTAAGTGGAATAATATTGTTTTGACCGTTAAGCAATCTTCAATTATTCACGAGCAGATATTGCTTATGCATGTCTTTAGAGCTTTTAAGACGATGCCTTGCTGCATTACTCAGCAGTTAGAAATAGGTTAGAATTAAAATATATGCAGATGACTTAATGTACTCTCTTTTTATGCATCTGCAGACTGTCAAAGCATCCTCCTTGTGAAATAAATTGACTTGTTCATGTTCATTTTTAAATTAGAGCATGGAATTATTCTTCATCTGGATGTCAAAAAGCAGCAAATAATGCTTAGATGCAGGTTCTCACTGTCACTTCACATTAAAGTATCAGTATGTTGAACTCGAGCTGAATGAAATGGTTAAGGTTATGAGGAATAAGCCATTAGAACAATTTGATGCAAATCTTTAGCTCTCAAAATGGGAGCTGTCACCGTCGGTCACCGTCAAATTCTGGTGAAAATCATCACATTTTATTTCTTACTCATCCAGAAGTGTCTGTATACAGTGCTTTACCTATAAGTCTAATTAAAATAGGAAATTACATCTATTAGTGCATTTTATTATCTGGGCTGCACTTCACTGCTTTTATATCCAGCTGTATTTGACTGTTATGTTGTCCATTGTGCAAAGCCTCTGATGTCCTCCTTTGAGTATTCATTTGACAACATTTTTGAAATTCAGCCTCCACCAAGGGCAAACTTTTAATTAGATGCAAGCCCATTGCCGCCACAACAAACACTGGCTTCTTTTATACCCCCCCTCTTTTCATCCTTATCAGAAATCTTCCCTCAATCATTCAAACACAGAGCCCATCCACTTTCCCCTCCAACATCGCCTCTTCAGTCAAGCATGATCTTCCCTCTATGGCAGAGAGAGCAAGAGGGACACAGAGAGGGGCGGAGGGATGGAAAGAGAGAGAGAGGAAAAAAGAGCGATCCAAGAGGCCCAAGCCGCCTTTCATTTCTGCTGCTTGGCTATGCAGCTTTGCCCCGCTTCCACGGTTCTGGCAAACTCTGCTCCTTCCCCTTGAGAGGCCCATCTAGTCCACAATCTAAGGCCTTGTAATGCAGTCCCTGGCCCACAATGATAGATCGCACTACATGTGGGATGGTATTGTCTGCCTCACTGATAAGCCAGTGGAGTCAGAGAGTGTATGTGCATTGCGAGTGTGTGTGTGTTTGTACATGTGTCTTCGTGCACGATTGCAGGCTTGCGTAGTTACATTAGCATGTCTGTGTGTTTGCATGGTGGTGAGAATGCAAGCGTGTGTGAGATCTCTCTCTCTCTCCCCTCTCTGTCCTCCTCCCACATACAGGAACCCAAAACCAAGCCCTCTTGTACTGTGTTGTGCGCTCCTCTCCGAGGGCTTGATGTTGCTAAGAGAGGTGAGTCACTTCACGTGGAGACGTGGACCTGCATCGCTAAACACAAAAAGTTGGATGTTCCTGTAAGAGCACCATGACTCAGGTGGAATTTATTAAAATATTTTCTTAAGGTAACATAAGCATGCAAGTGCACATGTGCTTCATCGTTTTTCTTATACTCATTTGCATGTGTGCATGATTGTCTGCAAAGAGAACAAACTAAAGAAAACAGATAGATTTTCCAGACTTTTATGGTGTTCTTTGCCCAACTGTCTCTTAACAGATGCATCCTGTGTGGCCTTGGACTGATGCATCTCCATGGAAATTCAGAATCAGCCTCGGCTTTTTTCCTTGAAGGGCCATGAGATAGGTTAACAGACTCTGATACACCTGAGATTTAATGCAAACAATCATGACAGTATTGAAAGCAACAATTTGAGTCACATGTAGCACAAAGCACTGTTTAATTTGGTTAAATAATATTCTGCATGCAATTGAGCTTTTGAGCCAACAGGGGCTGTAAATCACAGTTATATGTAATCTACCTTTTATGGCAATACATTTGTAAAGACTGCAGTGTCTGCAGAATATGTTTCTACTGTTTTCAGGGTTAAATTATGTTTAAAATGTAAATATTGGAGCTGGAAACACTGTTAAGGTAAAAAGATGCTGAATGTACACTGTTGCTTCTTATTTAATATCAAACAGCTGGTTGTCCTCATGTGTGTTGCTGATAACAAAATAATGATAAATGTATTGTCATGCAGGTAAGTCTAAGGATTTCGCCTTATCCTCTGATTTCCAGGTCTCTTGGCCCTGGTGCTTCATGTATTTGTTACTGGATTTCAAGCCATTCAGAATTCTGAAACACAGATGAAGCATTTCTTATCTGAATTGGGAATTTGACATTTTTGAAAGTTCTTTTGCTGAGAAAAGATGTAGTGATGTGAAAGCAGGAGCTGCTGTCTTTATGTACCCACACAACACACTAACAGTTGGGCAAATTAATACTTCTTTCATTAGGACAGCGTGTGAGTGTAAATGTGCATCTGCGTTTGTGTGGCGAGTTCCTGCATGATGACTGTATGTGTCTTTGTCGAGCATGTTCGTGCACTCGCTAAAATAAAAATCTGTTTTGTGTGTGTGTGTGTGTTGCATTTACGACAGCTTCCTTCCTGCCTCCTCTGGGTGCCTGCAAGTGTGGTTGGTCTGAAGGAAACCTGACAGCCTAAATCACGCTGAAGAGCCTTAAACAGATGTTAATTAGCTTTAATTTGCCTTTTGTTGTTCCACTGCCAAGGCAGTACCAGAGACTCTTCTCTGTATTTTAATACACTCAGTATAGTGTTGCACTGTAGACCATCAAACAATTCTGAACGTTTGACCAGATTACATTAATGGACATTTAAAAGGTTTTTCCTGAGTTGACAGCTGAGAATATGACAATTTATTCCCTCAAACAAATCTTGCTAATCTGTGTTTTTGAATCACTTACTGTCTGCAATGTTTCCATGAACATGGACACACATGACATGAATGTGGATGTTTTTCAGTCTCCAAACACTAGTGTGAAAATGTTTATGATCTCAGCTTTGAAAGTGGTCAGAATATTTTTCAAGACTCTGTTTGAGCTCATCATCATCTTCATCATTCTGTGACACCGATATTTCTGATTGATTGACAGATGATTTGACACTTTCAACTTGTTTTTATTTGACAGAAATGCATTTCATACATGGCAGCAAAACATGTTACACGAGCCATCAGAAGCCCTGAAGGTTAAACTGGGCTTTTAAGGAGGACTTACTCTAATAAACACACTATAAATGGATTTGAAGAAACAGTGGAAGCTGGTCTTACACTGGTATTGCTGTTGTGAGTCATGCAAATGTCTTGTCCTCGTGGACATAGTATAGTAATAGCAATTGAACTGAGCTAAATTATGTTCATACAATGAGTCAATAGGTATAGATTACATACTGATGTGTATCATTTGTTTCAACAGCATTTGAGACACTATTTGGATTGTATAGGAGGATTCAGGAGTTATAGGTTATCCTTGATTATTTTAGGAAATGCCACAGCAGTAAATTACATACTTATCCTTTTAATGTAATGTAAAATATTATAAACACATCCAGTTATTGAAGCATGTTTATCGTCTTTAATATCTTCTTGTGCTGTCCCATGCTCCTATGTTTTAATCCATCCACTTCAAGGACGGTTTTAGTGTCAGTACTTCCAACAGGGACATGCCTGGAAGTACCCTCATAGTGTGCGATTATCTATTAACTGGATGAACAGTGTGTTGACAATCAACAGCTGTGGTGCATGCAGCACCACTGTATGTTTATTGTATCTGAAGCAGCCATAGCATCCATTAGCAATATCCCATGAACACATCTGTATATATGATTTTTCTCAGGGTCAATATTTTGAAAGCATCAAACACAGGAGCCGTTGTGCACTTCAAGCGACACACGTGCAATTTGATGACTAACTGGACTTACAACTAAACTGTGCCCGTGATATTTAAAGCTTTCCTGTGCTAACTTGGTGGAAGGTTACTGCTGTGACCTTGTCGCTAATTTAATCGGGGATGACTTATCATATTTCAATCAACGTGTATTGGCAGACACAGATAATGAGCACTGGTAACTGGATTAGTGATGATACACTGATGTTGGAGATTGGACATGTGGCAGGCCAGTAAATGCATCCATATTGTTTATGAGAGTGGAATATGCAGGAACATGATCTATGATTCACTTTATTTGAAGACGTCAGAGTGGAAAGTCTGAAGTTATTTATTTTTACTTTGACTGATTGTTTCAGTGTTTATACACAGTGGACAGTTGGCGATAATCAGTTTAAAGTTTAGAATATTAACAAACCACACGTGTAAAGCCTTGCTCTCAGTGCTGGCTGTATTTCTGATATGCATGCATTATTGGGCTTTCCTAAACGCTCTCTGTATTAACTTATCCTCTGTTTTTGTGATATTTTGAATTTGTGAAAATTCCTGTTTATTTCAACCTGGGGAACTACAATTGTGAACTACATTTTTCATGTGCATGAGAAACCACAGGTGTATTCTCATTCATGTCATAATACTATAACAATCAAGGTGATCTAAAAGTGTCTAGGAAACTGATTGTGTAAAAGATAGGTGGCGGTAACATGGAAACAACAGCAACTATGTAAAGTAAGTAACTAAGCAACTAAGTAAAGACAAAGACTGCCAGCAAGGAAATGGATGTAAACAATGGAGGTTTTATAATGTCGAGAAATCAGCACTGCAAATGTTTAATGAGGAAACAAACACTGAAGACATGTGTTTGACCTGAAGGATACACAGAAACACCGAATGTAAATAGAAACTTTGTTAGCAAGAAAACCCCACAGGGGGTTTTAATATATATATTTATTAACTTTACTTAAAATTGAATAGTATTTGCTAAATTTGATCAAGTTGTTAAAACATTCTGAAGTATTTATAAGTATTAATAACTGTATTGTATTTAGTAGTAGTGTGTAAATTAATTGACGTACCTCTGGACTTTTGGCTTCATTCAGTGATGTTATTGTTAGAATAATTGCTGTCTTGTAAATAAAAAAAAAGAACTGCAAGAACTATATATATATATATATATATATA
>JAVQJL010063094.1:0-36146 GCA_036024295.1 Nannoperca obscura | reverse complement strand
TATTTCTTTAAAGTTAAGACTAGTTTAAAGTCATCTTCATTGAAAAGTACAGTGCTTTTCCTTCAAAAATAAGGACATTTCAATGTGACCCCAAACTTTTGAACGGTAGTGTATGTTATTGGAATTCTTAATACTGGGCCTGGGGGGGATCTCTTTGAATTTCCTCTCCTGAGGTTTCCTCCATATTTTTCCTTATGCACTCACCAGAATGATGCACTCGACACTGCTTTTCAGTGCATGCTTTTGTTACCGGTCCTGCTAAAGTTTTTCCTCATCTTCATCGACAGCTTGTGCTGGGTGGGAACTGTCTGTGGCCAACATCACATATGAAGCCCACTTTGTGTGTGATGTTGGGCCACAAATAACTTGGCTTTACTTTACTTGCAATTCAAATGAAACATAGACAAATTTTAACATTTAAGTCGACAAAGACAATGTGAAAGAGGTCGCTTGTAGGCTATTGATGAACTTACAGAGAATCATCACCCATATCTGCAGCTTTGTTTAGCTTAATGAAGCTTTATAGCAAGTTTCAGCTCATTATTTAGCTGTCTGGACCACAACTTAACTGTTTTGGTTCACTCATAGCGTCATTTTTGGACACAGAAAGCAGCAGTTTTCATGGATAAACAATGCATGATGTAAAATACTTACTTACTTACTTAAAAAAATGTTTTTATGAGGAATAAAATGCATTTAACATGTTTGGCAGAATTCACACAATGTGTTTTGATGGGTAATACTGAATGTAAACATAATATTTGTTTACTAGAAAAATCCATGGGGCACCTTTAAATTCAGTATGCTATTCCTCATAATCTATGTGAGACTTCCTGCTTTTGTCTCCTTCACATTCATTCTTTGATGGTGTGAAATCTATTATCTCTTTATTATTATTCTTTTGTTAACTAAGGTCATGTTTTTATACTAGCACGTTGCCATTCCCATCAGCTAGCATTACACTGCTTTCTCTATGTCTATTGTTGTTATTGGATGGACCACAGTTCAGCAGAGTAGCAGTGTCCTTCCGAGGTATTTCTCAGCACTGTTGTAATGGCAAACCTTTCTCTGCCCTCTGACCCACAGTTCAGTCCCCAGACACACAGTAGCAGAGTGATTCCAGATGGAGAGAGCCTGTTGTAGGAAAGGCGTCAATGTTAAAGCTTCATCACCACAATTTCAGGTTTCAATCACATTCCAGGGTTTGCCAATCCCAGTAAAACCAGTGACCAAATAAATTGAGTATAGATTCAGATTATTTAGTGTTATGCTCCAACTTGCCTTTACCAGTTTCTATTTAAAAAACAGTTTCCATATTTCACTGTGACCTGTATCATTTATGCAGACTTGCAGACAATCAAATCCATTACCTAAAACAGTACCAGGTGTTATATATGAGAGAGCCAATTTTTCGTTTCCTCTCTCAAAGCTTTATAGCTTCTGTGAAAGTAATTTAAATCGAGGAAAGGTAGTGAGTCTACACTATCAAATGACTTCTCACCCAGTTATATTTCTTCTACGCCAATAACGCAGTCTGTGAACTTTCCTCAAAATCCAGTCCAACAAGTGTGGATAAGCTAATGGTATGAACAAGCCTATCAATCAGAAAAACAGGTGCTCTCTCAAACTCACTCCGTTCCCATGTGAGGACACCCTGACATGGCCCAACCCTGGTGAGCTTATGGAGGAACAGACATATCCAAAAAGTCACTGTAAAAAACAAATTACAATGATCATTCAATCTGGAGCTGCCTGAAAATTCTACAATGTTGGCAAAATATCCTTTTCTTTTTCAATGGCCATCCTTAACGGAACGGTACTCATTGGTCACCAACATTTCCATGATTCAGACACCAGATGGATTACTTTTTGCTTCTGGGCAGCCTGAATTGGGTATATATTTTAAGTAAAAGTTGAAAAGCGTTGGATGAGAAGATCAATACAACTGTCATTAAACTTTTGACAAGAAAGCAAACAAGTATATTTCCCAAAATCACTCAAACTATAGGCTATTGTGAAATAAATATTTGATGAAGTAAGAAGATGTTTTTTGGAGATTCATTCCAACAAGTCTTAAGTCTACAGCCCACTTATAGACTGTAGCTAAATGCTAACATGTTCACAATACCATTGGTAACATTGGGATGTTTAGCAGATATGTTTACCATGTTTGTCATTTTAGTTAAGAGTCTTAGCAGGCTAACATTTGTTTATTAGCAGAGTACAGCTGAGACCAGAAAAAAGGGCAACTGTGCATATCTAATCTAGCATAATTCAACAGTAAACACCATCAAATTCCTAAAAACTAATGTTCACGTCAACATGTCAGGTTATAGTGTGTTTGTTTACACATTATAAGCACCAATGATTAATTTTTCTCACAAAAGATCTTGTGGTGCCGCCAGAGGAAAGTTCAAAGTATCACCAAAGGAATTGTGATTCGTCCTCTGGGGACCAAGAATTACTGTACAAAATATCATGGCAATCCATTCAATAGTTGATACTGTATATTTAAGTCTTGTGGTGGTCTGACCATTTTCACTCCACACTGCTAGCGTAGGTAAACATGGAAATTAATGAGCTGAGGTACACTGGCCACAATTTCAAAAAATTGAATATATTGGTCTTAGTTTTGAATTAGATTATTTCAAACCACCAAATATCACTGCTTAATTGTTTTATTGCTCACAGTGTGCCTCATTCTCATTTTTTTTATTCTTAGCCCTCATATTATTTGATCCTACAAATGTGATGCAAAATCTGGAAAGTGCAGACATTCCATTATGTAAACGCAGGCCAACTGAACATAAATATCTCAATTTAACATTCAGCTGCATCCAAGTGGCATCTAAGTGGGAATCCATGGGCTGCCGCAATCTGTTAACTGGAAGACTTTGAGCTCCAGACTTACCTCATATCCCCTCCAGCTGGACAGAGAGGCAGTCTTTACACTAAGCACCACCGGGTTGAAATAGATTATTTAATGTAGCTTTCTTTACTTTAATTATGCTTTCTATCCAAGATTCTCCCAGGCTAGGAGATAATGCTGTAGTATGGAAAAGAGTCAGCTGTCTCACAACATGTTTGAATTTGGTTTTTGGTTTTTTTCATTCTGGGACCTCATTCAAATTTTTTGTGTAACATATTCATCATATGATATGGAGAAAAATTAGATGTCTAGCCAACCAAAGTAATGTTGGACATCCTGCTAGCAGAAGATGGACCTGGCCTGGTCTTTTTCCATCACTCTCATTTATTGAACTGAAATGGTAAATCTGTTTCAACCCAGGAACCACGGTACAGCTATAGTCACATCACTGCCCTGAGAGAAAGATTTGAATGAAATTCTAGTTTCTCTGTGTTTCATTTCATTCATCTTAAACACAGAGTTTTAAATAATAGTTCGGCATTTCACAAAATAGCCTCATTTGGTTTCTTACCAAGACGGATGTCACTCTCATGTTTGTATGGTAAATATGAAGCTAGAACCAGGAGATGGATAGCTTAGCTTAACATAAAGACTGGAACCGTGGAAATTGCTACCACGGCTCTGTCTGAAGGTAAGAAAATCCATCTATCAAATCCTCTAAAGCTCATTAATTAAAATCGTATATCTAATTTGTTTTATATCAACAATAAACTACTTTTTTTTATGCACTACAAACACAATACAGTGTCTTTTGCATAATTGATGTCTATCATTTCAAACCCTAAAGCTAAAGGAAAGGTTAAAAACATTAAACATGGTTGTTTCCCTGATTGATGGCAAAGACCCCTTGCAGTTAGCTTATCAAGCTGGTAAACGTGTGGAGGATGCAAAACAGTATAAGCACCTTGAGAAATCCAAATCTCATCCGAGACTTCTATTGGCTGATTTCTCTTCGTCTTTTAACAAGATGCACCCTCAAATTTTGATTGAGCGACTTGCTTCTTGTTTTATATTACCCATCTGCTACTGTTGATCCAGCAGGTTTGTGTGAATGGCAATATGTCCAACACTATGGTCTCAAGTACAGGCTCACCCCAGGGTTATCTTCTGCCCCCCCCCCTTGCTTTTTATTATGTACACAGACAACTGCAGAGGTAAGCTATTTTATAAAATTCTCTGATGTCAATTTATTGTCTCTTCTTCAGGGATCAGAGTCAGATCACAGATGATGATGACTTCCTCGACCTTAATGTAATAAAAACTAAGGAATTTATTATTGATTTCAGGCAAAGCAGTATCAAACCAAAAGCTAGCACTGTACAAGGCGAGGACGTTCAAATTGTTGACACATAAATATCTACAAACAGTGTTTAACTCTCAATTCAAGTTTGATGTAAACACAGATTCGTTGGTCAAACGTGGACAACAAAGAATTTACTTAACGCGGAAACTTAACTCTTTTCATGTCTGTGATACCATTTTATGTCATTTCTATCAATCATTTATTGAATGTCTTCTAACTTTCTCTTTTATTTGCTGGTTTGCTCCAAGAGAATTGGAGTCCAGCAGAGAGACTTGTGATCCCTTTGGGAGAAACAGGTGGCCCAGAAAGCAAAAGGGAATCATTAACCATTCTGACCATCTGCTGTCCAGTAAATTAACTTTAATGCCCTCAAGTCGGCGTTATAATGTGCCCATTAGGAGAACAAACCATCACTGTCTTTCATTCCTTCTGCCATCAGGCTACTAAACACAGACAGTAGTCTTTTTAAATGTATTCTTTTTATTTTTTTATATTTTTGTTTGTATTTTGTTTGTTTGTTTTTTTTGTTTTCTTTTTTGACCCTTGACATATAACCACTTGTGTGTTTGGAGTTGTGTGATTACGGACGGGGAAAGCTGCTAATGAATTGCTCTTCTTGGGATCAATAAAGTTATCTGAATCGGAATCATAGTTATCAATGAGAAAAACCTGACTTTTGGGAAATTCAAGGTCATCATCCGACAGCACTGAAAACAGTATCCATCATTCAGGTGCTGTAAGCCTTGGGTTGGCGGTCCATCTCTCCCCAGCATGTGCAGTGTCAGTGAGGTGACCCATGTCATCAAGAGCAGGCTAAGGAAACACATTCCTGGAACTGAACCATATGTGGAGGAAAAGCAGTGGGTGGTAGTGACGTAAAACACACTCAAAGAACATACTATTAAGACCCCCAAACAACATTCCCTTCTTCTCTGCTTTCCCTCTCATCCCAGCCTGGCAGGTTGAACATATCAGGAGGCATTTTAAGCATAACATATTTACAAAGTATCTCTAAATGGCAATACAAGATGGTTGAATTATGTTTGGGTAAATTGACATTAAGATGCATTAAGATGTTTATCGATTGAGTTCAGTTTGCTCAATGTTAGATGTGTTGGCTGCTCTTATGCTTCTGCAAATGCTTCAGGGAAATAGCTCAGAGAAGCTAAACACGATGGACGTCACGGGTGTGAAGCTGCTCACCTGTCACGTCCCTTTCCAGTATACCGCTTCACATAGTTTCATTGACTAAGACAAATGCTCGACACGTCCCTGGCCAACTAGAAAACGTTAACTACAACAACTGCTTCATCATGTCTGGTTCGTGGGCTTTTATTGAACCCAAGTGCGTCCATGACTGCTTCTTTTCCCGAATCTCTGCGATTCCCCATGGATGCTAACTGACTTAACTCTGCCAGTGTTATTGTAAAGAGCCATTAGAGAGATGACGCAGCCTGGCACAAAGGCTAGTGTAGTAAAATACATGCAGTTCACAGAGGATTTCACACACACACACAGCCACACACACACCAGGGCATATTATGTACAGTGAGAAAGAGAGATTGTTAAATAGGCCTCTGGGGAATTGTTGGCCGGACTCCCTTAAGCATAAAAAAATGGATTACATGTCAGATGGACTTCAAATACAGGAAGAGTGAATGTGAGAGCTGCATGCTGGGTTCCTCATCTGACTCCCCTCACTGTTTCCCCTGTTTAAGGTTATAACCTTGCACAAAGGCACTATAAACTTGTAAAACGTTACTATTATGTCCTATTTCATTTTGTTCAATATTAGAGACAGATTGTATGTTGTTTATAGGTTTCTGGCTAACTCGGTTGCCATATAAGGTAGCTACTGGAGTCCTCCCAGTCCCCCCACAGACTCTTGACTGTTTGCTTGTCATTGTTGTTGGCAAAGATAACATTTCTCAAGAAAGATTTCATGTCAAAAATAACTAAATATTAACAATGTTGTTCTGGAAACTGGTTCTGAAAGTGTGTGTATGCATAACTGAGAAAATTTGTGTTTTTCTTTGCATTGTTTCCAATTAATTCTCCAATGGAGATGAGCAAAGGTACCCTAATATGTACCCTAAATCATTCAGATCACAATTGATCTGGAATGAAATGTTAAACAAGAAGAAAAAACAAAACATTACATTACTTTACATTTTAAAAGCTATAGAGAATATATTTTAAAAAACTATAGTAACTCATTCTCACACAATGTTGTTTGCATACACTTTGTCACATAATTTGGAGGGTTTCTCAGTTTCTCGATTTCTTGTTTAAAAAGGTTTTTTCAGTGAATAAACCACGATAATTTTATTAGACAAAATGGTTCTGTTTAAAGTTCAAACCAGTTTATTGCATATTTATTACATTTGGAGGCAATGCAATCCAAAAGTGAAATTGTCCACATCATGTAATTTACTGTTAGGGAAAGTATTTGGATTTGGAAATTATACAGCCTTTATAGCAACAAATCAGCTGTGTGTCACAAACCTTTCCTTGAAATCTATAATGCTTTTGAGTAATATGGCAGCCTCTTTGCACAGTGTTAATTCAATCCATTTGGCCTTTTCAATAGTTGTATGAACTCTTACTTGAGAGAAAGTGAAACTCAGGAAGTAGGTTGTTGCTGAGGACATGGTTATATTTGTACAATAATAATCACTTCGCTAAGCCTGTATGCTTGAGTGGAATCGAAATAAAATTATCCAGCACAATACATCATCCACCCCAAAATCAAAATAATGGTTACCCACATTCTAGGCCAAATAAAGCCAAACATAAATTTAATTGCCTGATATACAATCCCTCTTTTACCTCATTTTACCTCTGCAGTGTTTGAGTTTCATCTCATTCAGGTGATGATATATTGGGATTTATTTTACTTTGGATTGTGCACTGGTCCACAGCTCCTGTCGCTGCTGTCTAGGTGAGCTGCAGAACACGAGACCTGTGATGGCTGGCGGGGACAGCGGTCACAGCCTATGTTGGGCTGAGTCTAGTCTGGATTGGCCTGGGATGGACAGAGCAGGACAGGGCAGGGCTGGAACAAGCAGTGGTCCAAGAATGAATCCGTCTGCATGACTGAACTTAAAAGCCAGAGCATAAGGTGTGGGTGAAAGTGTCATCATGTTGGACAATCCCTATTTCTTTGCTTTCCCCCATGTCTGCCTGCCTGTGGGTTAATTTTGATTCTTTGAAATAGCTCTTTCATAAAAAAGGAGTGTCATTCTTCATATTCATTCAGTTATGCACATTGTTTCTTTGCTGCCATTGCTACTTTTATATTGCGTAGAAAAGCATTTGAGTCAAGCTTATGTACACAAGCACACATTTTGATTTGAAAAACTGAAAGTTTTGTCATATCTCAAGGCATCATTCACTGCCTTTTTAATCATGCACAACCTCCAAATGAGAAGGGTCCTGACATTGAAGGAGAGGACAGCGGTTCACAGTGCCGTATATTTCACCACAAAGATATCTTACTCAATCTAATGTCCATGATCCCTATTTCTGTCCCAAGGTGAGTGTAGAGTGAGGAATGATGGATGAGAAGGACAAAATAATGTTTTGTTTTGTCCCATCTGACCTTAACTCATGATTGCAGCATTATGTATGCTGAAATGTGTGTTGTTGAAGGACAATATAAATTGATTCTCTTCCGTTTACTTTAAACAGCTACATTCTGGACCATTACATTTTCTAAATATACTCAGAGTGAGTTTCCGTTTCCATCAGTGTGTTTAGGTCCAGTTGATCTTGCCAAATGCACACAGACAAACTCAGCCGTGTGGAGGCATGACTTAAATGGCAGCAGTCTATCATTATTTGAGAGGTCTGACTCAGAGGCCTGAAACACTGTATTTACACTTTGTTGTTTTGAGCGCAATTCCATATCAGTGCAAATGTTTGTTAGTACAGTACCGCCATCCAATAATGGAGCCCTCACACCAAAGCTCCAAAAAGCCCCCGATGTGGTCTTCAACTTCTCATCTTTTAATGTCATGGTGATAAAACAGAGGAACTAGTGGCTAATTTGTTTGACCGAACATTGATTTCTATGAGACATTAAACTCCCATTTTAACTTTTTAAGCTTTTCTGTTCATTTTAAAGCTTGAGCTAAACAATGAGATTCAACTGAAAACATTTTTTTTTCCAGGGCTGCAGTAAAACCCAAGGTTAATATCTATCATAATTACTGTATTCAAGTTCAAAGTCATGTGAACCTGAAGTACACTTGTACATCGCTGTAGTGAGGTGATAAGTTAAACCACTGGAGGTCAGCAAAAACAATTTATATATAATAGAGAACATACAGTTCTACAGTACAGTTCTAAACAGAGACGTAAAGTAACAAAGTGACATAAAAGCATTAATGGGATAAGAGTGCCTACAGATGGAGAGGGAGAGGAGGAGAGAGGAGCTCAGTGCATCATAGGAAGTCTAGGCCTATAGCAGAATAAGTAAAGGGGGGCTCAGGGCTCACCTGAGTCAGTCAAGAGTACCAACATCACATCACCGCTTCAAACCTGTGGTGTCCTTTGGTATGAACACACACCGTGGCTGTAGAAAATTAGCTTGTCGTGAGGAGAAAATGAGAGGCAAGTGTGATCTTTGTCAGCACGACACCTTTTCATTATGAATGAGAATGTGAGGATGTTAACCTGACAGCTCAAAGATGTGTGCTTTCCTGAGGCCACAGCAGTGGAACTAATCTAGAGTGATCTATTAGCAACCTTAAATAAATACGCTTCAGCTTCTGTGGTAGAAATCAGAATCAGCAGTTTTCAGTCCAGACCACCAGTTTGGCTTCTACACTTTCTACCCCTAGAGTTTGGCCAGTAATTACTACAGGTTCCTGCACAATACTTAACAAAACCCAGTTAGTTCTCGCTAACACTTCCCTCAAATTAACCAATAAAGAAACTCATAGCATTCATCTCTTGTCCATTGATCCAAGAAAGCTGTAAAATGCAACATTCTTGGTCCAACATGCACAAGATCCCTGAAAGCACCTTACAGGAAGAATTTCACAGCAAAACCATTACTACCACTTCCTTTGCCCTCACAGGGTCATAGTTAGCATTTTGTTTCCTTGCTGTAGCTTCATACTAAGAACTCCAAGCAGTGGAAAAAATGTCTCTCTCCACTTGGCTGGTGTTAATGGGTTCAGGCTACTCAGAGAAAACAGACCTCTCTAATCCTCCATGGATACAGCCGTGTCAATAAAACCCTCTGCCATTTAATGCCTCTCTTTGTAACAGTGAAATACTGCTGAGATACACAGCCAAATGAGAAGCTTTAAAAGGCTGTTTTATTTTCAGTTGACGCAGCATTTCTATCTTCTTTTTTTTTTCTTTTTTACAAGTCAACAGAATTGAAATTGACATCAAATAAACAAACACAGAAGGACTGTGTATGGATCTCTTTGTTTCTGGTCAAAGGGATATTACCATGCAATTTTCCTGATCTCTTTCCCACAAATGCATTAACTTTGAAAGGCCAGTGTTGTAATTGGGAACTGTTTCAGGGATGTTAAGCATGACATTGAACTTTTGCATCAGACAAACTCATTACCAGAGGGAATGTGCTTATGTCTTATTTCTTCCATTTATCATTTTGCCACCACATTCAAAATGCAGAAAGATGCATTCATGATTTTGTTGTTTCTATTGATTTATGTTTAATATGTTCTTGGACGATATTTAGTCACACAGAAATGTATTGTTTATTCATTTGTTCTTTCCGCAATGTCATTTTGGGTATGTAGAAGGGCCCAGAAGAGAGAGTGTAATAAGACAGCAGTAAAGACAAAGGCAGGTTTTCTGTGAAGCTGTTTTTTAATGTGACTTGTTTTACAGTCATCTCTCTTTTCCTTTGCTTTGCACAACAGTTTTTTCCTCAAAATACTGTTCTCCTGTTCTCCAGTCAGGATCTAAACCTCTCAGGCATATATAAAGCAGACAGACCTTTCATCTTAGCAGGTGATGTTGTATAGTAATATTTCCACGGCTCTGAACCAAGGCCACCAAACATAATCAGTGTTAATGATATACACTAAAATATGAGCTCTCTCGGTTGCCTTTGAATGCTGTGAGGCTTGGTTGTTCATTTTTAAACAAGTGTTTCTCATTATGTCGAGTATTGTGCTTGGCAAGGAGGCCCCATAAGTCCTGCCAATGCAAAATCTGCTTTCCAGTGCCTGCTTAGAATACCATATATAGTTTCACCTGTTATCCTGCTCAATTCTCAGAGATAATCCACACAGTCAGCATGTTTTCATGCCTTTGTTAAGTTTTTAGAGGTATGTTATGGCTGATATCCCGTGGAAAAAAAGTGTTTCATGCATGTATAGGTAATTTGATTTTAAGTGTTCTTTTTGTTATTTTTTTTAAAGTTCAGACTTAGATCATACTCCCGAGCTTCTTGGTCTGTCCCCAGTGAACCCTACAATGTGTTGCTAGTACTGTAGGTATTACTATTTGACCTTACTTTGCACTTTGAAGCAAGAAGAGACATGCATGGAACATCAGGGAAAAACACTGAGCAGGCCCTAATTAACAGTGATTCAGAGTTAAATTACTGTAGCATAAAAATGTGTCTAGTAATCATGTTTTATGATATTAAAAAGAAGAACAAGACAGTTTACTTTGCACAACTGCAGTGCATTCAATGTTAAAAGTCACACTGTGAGCCTGAAGATGTGTTTAAAATGTATTCAACCTTAATATTAAATGCTCTGCTCACAATTAAGGTTCTTTTCTGGCAGCCATCTTGAAAATAGCATGTTGGTTTGTAACAGAGATGTGGAATTTGTGACACACTGATGAGAGTATTCCAGCTTTGAGTCATCTCTGGAAATTGAATGACTCTTTGAAGATATGTCGACATTTAAATTACTTTACCATCAGTTCAAATGTTGCAGAGTAGAAAATGAGCCAAAATCTCAAAAGTGTCTTTTCACACAGGCATCAATCACAGGAAGTAATCACACACACATACGCACTACCCTCCTCAAAGGGGATTTGTTTTCAAATCTTCACATTGTCACAGAAAATTACCCTCAGGGAAACATTTTTGCAACTAACAATAGTCAGATTGTATTGCTGTTTTCAGTCATTGCCTTTAAAAGGTCATAGAGGACAAGTTGTTTGGTTGAGCACAAACAGTATGACTCAGCTGATTTGAAATTAGTTCCTTACATGAGTTTTCCTAGCTGCCTTGATCCTGAGTTTCTATATTTGTGAAATGATTTCATTGATATGTTCTGACTAATGGAGATTGTGTAAGGCAAGCAAAATGACATTCTATCATAAAACTGAACCTAAAAATTCAGTCACATTTAAATACGAAATGACATATAATTATTGTGTTATTGCAAAAAGAAACACATTTACCAGAGTGATCTGGCAAACAGAACAACACAGACAGACAGCGTTTCTGTTCAAACAACCATAAGATTGGAAATGATGACTGGGTTTACTGGGGAGAGGCCGTCTGTTGCAACTAAATAGTGCCTGGGGAAAAGGCTATAGCCTGAAAATGGTTACAAGACCTTATTATTAAAAATGCATGGCAAACATTTGACTTCAGTGTGACTGATAAAAAATGTAAACAAAAACAAAATAAACAAGAGGGAAACGGGCAGTGTGGGTGTGTGCATACATGTTCATGTGTGTCATTAGATGTTCCTCCTGTGCAGAACCAAAATCAGCAACAAATGATCATTGATCATTTTACAATGTTTGTGTCTATTCAGCAATGGCATATCAGATTAGCCACACTGGACTTAACAAGTACACTTACAGTTACACTACTCCAGATTTCATGTTTTTCCTTCAGTAAAGGGCAATGCACTCTCTTTCTAAGAAATAAAATCCAAAAAAAAACATGGTTTCACAAAATAAAATGAATTGTCAGCAGACACTGATTACTGCAGATTCAAACCACAATGAGTGCTATTTTGGTATTGAAGCTCTGAGCACGTAAGCATGTCGAAATCTATACTGATGGTAGTGTGATTTAGAACTTTGAACATGCCTGGAAAGTTGTATCATGGTACTCTGTATATGTCAATATATGCTGTTTGTACTGTCAAAGTCAAACAATAACAACAATCCTGAAGAAAGACCATTCACTGAGAGTTCAGCGTTCTGGATATCTCATAGGAAGTTAGACCATATCGTGTGTGTTTCCTCTTTCTGCCGACAATCAAAGAAATAACCTGGGAAAATCATTTCTGCTTTGCTTTATGTCCCTGCATTACCAATAAGCCCAAGTCAAACAGAGAGACAAGCTAGACAGTTATATTTGATAGCTCTGAAAAGCCACTACAGAACCCTTAAGTCTGTCTTCCTCGTGCCCTTCCTGTTTGATACGCTTTAAATGCTAGTTCAGAATGTTCCTAGTTGCAAGCCAAGTATGTAATAGCTACACTAACTGGACTGGACAAAGTGGACCTATAAATTTGACTTATCCCTCACCGGCTTCCCACCAGCTTCAGATGGGGGATTGATTTAACCTGGGTCTCTGCAGTGGTGGCCAACTGCTTTGCTTTTTCCCTGAGCTGTACAAGTCAGGCACTTCAGTGCTAACAATTTATTTTGATGGTTAAAATTCAAATTTTACAGTAAAGGTTAATGCCAGGCAAATCAGCACAGGATAGCAACTTGAAATTGAGTAATTAGAATGCAGTTACTACAGTAACGCCCCATTATTAATTTGATATTTTGAGAGTTGTCTGCTGAGTTTGATATCAAATTGTAAGAGGAGAAATGGGATTCCTGCTAAAGATAAATGCATTGTTTCATTTACATGTGTCTACTTAGCTGCCTTGCTAACAGAACTTGTAAATCCACATTCAGAATCACATCTTCAAAGTTGGAGGGTGAACCCTGCATCTTCACTGTGATGAGACGACTTCTGAAGTTCTTCTGTATTCAGTCACCTGGGCTAAGCTAGCTGTTGATGTTCAGCAAACACTCAAAGCTTTTTCAAAAGCACCTTTAATAAAGCAGAGCTGTGTAACCAAAGTAACATAATGAGTAATGTAATTAATTCATGTCTTTGGATATTTTACATAGCTTTCCCTTGTTTTACACTTCCTTATTGCTTGAGGGGGTCATGGGAGAGGAAGTGTTTTCAAAGTGAGAGGTGAGCTCACTATTTACATTAGGATATCCGTTTATATGGCCTCAGCTGTGTCCAGCCCCCTCGCGGGGTTTGTTCACTGTGACAGTCACAGCAGGTGGCGCGACCTTCACTGACCTCCGGGACGAGACAGACGATACATTACAGCAACAGCGACATGTATCTGTGTCAAATTGAGGTATGGATGCACAAATGCATGGCCCCAGACCCACACTTACCTCCTTACTTGTGGTCTATATTCTTCTTGTTTATTTTTTTTAAATTAACACTTTAAACTGCAGTTACTCTGATAGAGACTAATATATCCTAAAACTGTACAGAATCTTCTTAATGAACAAAACATTTTACACCACCTGTCAAATGTGTACAATTTCCATGCAGACAAAGAAGCGCTTAAGAAATTGTAAAAATAATTCTTCCCAGCATCTCCGATCCCTGCTGAGTGCACTGTGGTTAATTTGCATGGTAATGGAAAACCATTACATACGTAGAAAATTCATTAACACAATAAAAAGCTGATAGTGTGTTTGACTTGGCCACATCTGGCCAATTGAACAGAGATTTAAAATGCAGCAGGTCTGTGCCAAACAGCGTCGGGAATCATCTCTCCTGCACAGCAGTGTTTATGTAGCCGGGGTTTAAATATTTGAGGAGCACATGTGGGGATGAATGGTGGCACAGGATTTCATCATAAAGCTGTGAAGGGCAAGCTGGCGGGGGGTCATTTTAACAGTAGTGTCAACATCATGAGATCCCACCTCTGTCGACTCAGCAAACAGCATATCGTAGACACTCTGAAAGGCAGTGATGGCTGCCTCCTAGTAAGGCCCGGTGGTTTTCTCAGAACATCTTTGATGATGCCAACAGACTTTGGACGTCTTCCCTCATTGATTCTGAGCAGTGTGTCTAAAGTAACCATGAGAGGAACAAAAACAGAGTGAGACATGAGAGAGCAGGATTGCGGACTGGTGCAACAAAAAGGCTCATTGGACAACGGTCACAAAACGGCTGTTGACATGGCACAAAGAACAAAACAGCTGCTGCTCCATTCAGTGAGGTAGTTCATCTTGCCACGCCATTCAGATGTCTACAGTGTCATTACGTAACTCCACTGTAGACACAGGAACAAATGAAGCTCATTATCTTCTCCAACATCTCCATTTCTCTTGACCAGTAAGAGGGCAAGAATAATTGTCTGCTACTGGTTCTGTAGATGTGATGGAGAATATTACTAGATGCAACAGTATCCCATCTTTTCTTTCCTAAACTACTCATGATTGCACGAAGTGTCTTTGGAAGTTTCCATGATCCCACTCACTCAGTCGCTTTAGCAAGAGCCACATCAAGTGGGCTCAGCCGTCATCTTCTGCTGCGTGGGTTTCTGTTTACCCAGTCTGCCTGTCTGTGGACATCCAACACAGCTCACACATCATCACCCTACTGTCCACCTTCCACACTCTCTTAAAACGGAGAGTTTCAATCCGGCAAGAAATGCCTACACTGACATAAATAATTGTATTGTAATGAGAAAGAAATTATCTATGTTGATCATTTTAGAGGTTGTAATCATTAAGGTTCCAGACAGAATTGGGGGTCACATACAAACTTCTTTTTTAAACTATCTGTTTTATCGGCTTGCTATTTTTCTTTTTCTTCTCAAAGACACATGATTATTCTTTTTTTACTTTAGGGTTGTAGTTTTGATTCAGCACACCTCACCCTGCAGCACAGTTTTTGTCCAAATCGTTTCAACTTTTCAGTTGCATCACCACGCATGTTTCCATCCATCACTCCCAACCATCCATACCACACTCTACTGCAAGCCTCGATCTTTCTCTCTCACTCCACTTTTTGTTTGTCTGTCTGTGGGCACGCATGTCTGCTGGGGGTTTCCATACAACTCACATTCCCAAAACAGACACCTGCACAACCCCACCCATCCCCACTGACATAGACACTCCCTACTGGGAAAAGAGAGAAGAGCTGTGTTCTGAAAAAAGGGAGTTAACGGGAGAAAGAGAGAAAGAAATAGAGGGAGTCTGTGATGCCTTGAGACGCAGTTGATTTTGTTTATTTGAATGGCAGCGAATAAACTGCATACAACTCTCTGTTAGTGGTCTGACCTGACGCCAGTCACCAACTCTAATGTACACCAGGGGGGTTTAAAGACGCTCTAAATGGGAATACAAATAATCCACCAGTTGGACTACGTGTTACAGTACAACAGAAGCTTTGGTACAAAGTTTAATGCCACATCATAAAGGACGTCAGCCACCACATGGTTTCTAATCATTCACGCGGTATCATTCATAGTGGAACCTTTGACACTGTTTATGCTGCGTTTGATAGATTTTGTAACTTCCTGAAACTGACAAAATGACAAGCATGGCCATTTTACAGTGATTGGCCAGGTGTGCAGGGCAGAGGGTTTAGACATCTCAAGATCTCTCACTTTCTTTGCTAAAGAGT
Organism: Nannoperca obscura; assembly: GCA_036024295.1. Classification (NCBI taxonomy): domain Eukaryota; kingdom Metazoa; phylum Chordata; class Actinopteri; order Centrarchiformes; family Percichthyidae; genus Nannoperca; species Nannoperca obscura. The sequence goes on along the minus strand of JAVQJL010063094.1, from coordinate 20,282 downwards.
ATAGAGACTTACTTAGTACTACATCATTTACAGCATAACGAACCCTTAAACCTCCCTAATTCAGTCTCATGTTTTTCCATTGACAAAGAAAAATGAGAATACTCTTCCCTGCTGCCCCTTTGACTTTGAACTTAAAATCAGTTGAGACAACTTATTATTAGCACACATCCAAACCTAATTCATAGTTAATAACATTATATACACTATTATGTGGATGCCTTTATTGTTTATGTTGCTGTAGATCTGGGTATCCATATTTTCAGTCATTTTCAATTCAAATTAGAGTCATTATGATCAGCTACAGTGAAGGCAAACCTAGTCAATGCAAAAGCATTTTAGTCATCTGGCCCCAAATATACTTGACATACGTTTTTTCCAGGTCCCTAACTAATCTTAAACATTCATGAACATTATTTTGGCAGGTAAATTAAAATGACTGATAGTTCATTAGGAAGCTGACATGTTTCTCCAACTTGTCTCACAGTTTGGCAGAAGTGGAAAGGTCTGTGATCCGCATATCAGTAAAAGCCAAAGAAGTGTGCATTTATTATAAATACTGAAAACCTGTCCTTTGAATTTCTTTGGTAATTTATCAAACCTGCCAGCTGTTCATATAAACAGCTGACCCACTGTTTAGAGCAATTCAGATATTTTGTTGTATGTGTCTGGCCAAAGTGGTCGGGACTGTTAATAAGTTTAATAAGACAGCTTCTTCTAATATCACATGACACTGACCCTGCAACAAAGAAAGGGATCAACATTGTTTTACCGTCTGAGTGAGGAGAACGTTGTCCAATTTTTGTGAACCACCTGTTGGATTTCAAACAGCAGAAAATCAAAATGTCAGAACCAATCATTTAAACAATACTTGACCATGTCCAGTTCCAAAAGGAGGTTTATTTTGTCAGCAGGCCGAATCACTTTTGGCTGCAACTGCAGCTCTAACATATAGCAGTTCACACAAAAATTCATTTATCCAAAGGACGGTGCTGCTAAGTTTATTTGCATGCATATCACATTGCATTATAAAAGTAGTAAGAGGCGTAGGGAGTATGTCCCCCTCCCTGTGAATTGTGGGGTGAATGGTCTTCTCCCTATAATTCACAGAAGTGAGTGTTGTTTGAGGAAATACTGCCCACTAGTGGGGATAGACATGCACGTTTACTACTTTATATTCATCACAGAAAAATGCATTTTTAAGTTTTAATTTAATGTTTTTTTAAGATGTTTTTTTCCTATTTTAAAATATAAACTGTATATTGTCAATGATCTGTATTAATCTCAAAAATAGTTAATAGTGAAAGACATCGATTATGTCTTGAAATCAACTTCATATATATTTTAATTGAGTTTGGTTAATATTGGCCATATTTTAGCACATTATGTCACTCAAAGTTGTCTTTTGACAGAGTTTCTAATTTGAAATTGCACCATGGATCCCTCCAACAGTTCAGTGAACGGTCTGTTTAGATATAAGAAATATATTTTTAAGAGGCTGTTTGTCAAAACAATTGGAGTAGTCTAATTTAGTTTCAACGTGGTACAAAAACACTTTAACTGTGCCACTAACTTGGTCTCTCTGTAGATTGTATACATTTGCACTTTATGACTTTGACCCTTATCCTTTAAAATGACACCTGTGTGATACAACTTTGTTGCAAAAATGATGTAATTTAGGTTGACATTTGCAGAGGTATGATTTTCCAGAGCTAACACACTAGTATGAGCTTATGGTCCTTTGACAGCTTGGCTCACATGTGGCTTTAACATATGTAAGGCATTTCTTTGACAGCCACACTGTCCAGCCCTCTGGACTCTAAAGACAAAAGCCAGACTTTGTTGAAAGGTCTAGCAAGTGTCTGTTTAATGAGAGGCTGAGCTCACGTGAGGAGGAGTTTAAATTAAAGCTCAGCATATGTTAAATGTCAGTGTTGGCCTGGAGGTTCTGACTGGGTAAACAAATTACTGTAAATGTTGACTTACAGAACCTGGGAAATGAGATTAGCAGTCTTTAGATGTTTCCCTATGAAGTCTTAAACCTTTTAAATGATTTTGAGTTGTGAAATTTTTATGTAATTTTCAATTCTACTTGATTAACAGGAAACACTGCGGATATTTTGCGAGCAGTTTAATTTCAGACACAAGTTGGATGTGATGGTCTAAAGATGTAAATGAGACTCGAAAAGCATTAATTCAGCTACATAGAGAATATTTCAAACCGTCAGCCATCAATCATATTATAAAACATGAGGCTGGCAAGATAACAGGGAGTTCCTAAAGAGCAAGAATAGGTTTTGACATACAGTTTTAGAATGTCTGGGTAGATCAGTTTGTTAAATGATGGCAAACTTGTTCACAGAAAGCAGGCTGCAGGCTTCTAGTGTACAATTTCTAACGTGAATATGGATGAAACTGAAATAATAAATGACAATGCATATTTTAGTACACATAACGATGTCTGACCATACTGGTGTTTTTGCATATTTTATCCCATTTACTCTAAATCAAGTATGCCCTATATTAGTACTGGCAAATACTTTTATTTTTTACTTTTACAGGCCGCCATTTATTTCTATTACTTTCAGTACATTTTTATACTGTACTGAAAGTAATGGATTGTAAAACAAACTGCCCAGCTTAGAAGACATTTTAAATTTGTCATCTTTAGACGTCTAATTTATTCATAGCTGCTACCGTGACATAGCTCATGAATACAATGCTGTGTGGAAGCTGATACAAGATACAGTATATGTGAGTCATAACAAATGGCAAAAACGTGTAAAGATACTAGTATGGTCCTTTAAGCCAATCCTTTGGCGTGTAATGCAGCAGTCACGTATTGAGAACGATTAAAAGTGCATTTTGTGCAACCAGCAACACAGGAAACAAGATAATTAAGGTTTGTTTCAATTATTACATATTACTGATGCCTGCTGAATGATAAAATTCCTCTATGTACTTTAACTTTACACAATTTAAATTATGATGTAGGTGTCATTTCTCATATTTTTCTGTGTTTATCAACCTCCCAGTCCCCAGTTCGGTCTCATAGCAACTCAGACACTAGTTGGTTCTCTCAGCTGAAGACAGTCAGCCTCTTCTTCATGTAAAGAAAAGCAAGGTATGTAGCTCCTCCTAGAACACCTATCAACAGAGTGGTGCCAAGAATAACCGGAGCGTTCTTCCTGGCCACGCGAAATGCCACGGGAAGCACAGCCGAGATCAGGATGTTGTTGACGTGACCCAGCACTCTCCTAAAGGCTGGGCGCTCCACCACACGCTCGTAGTAGGTTTCCAGGTTCACGCGGTTACCGTTGCCCCAGTAGCGGCGGGAGAGGCCGAGGAACTTGAGGCGGTGTAAGGTGACTGCCAGAGAGACGTCGGCCATGCTGAAGAACTCAGCGCACAGCCAGGACTGACTGCCTTCTTCTACGAGGGGAAGAGGAGAGAAAAACAGATAACATGAGATTCAAAATGCTACTGCCATCAAAATTGAACTGTGTTGCAAGAGTCACCACTGGCACACGTGTTCATATTATTACAGTTGTAAAAATGTTATTGTGTCTTTTGTTGTGTTTCTGTTGATGGCAACGTGGTTGCTAAGTGACAAGCTACTGGTGTTGTGTACCTGGTGTTTCTTCCACCCTTCTCTGTAGCTCTGTCTCGACCTGGTCCATCACACTCTCCAGTTCATCCAGAAGCTTCTTCAGGAACTTCATGTTGTCATGGTCAAACAATTTGGACTGCAGAAAGGTTTTCATATATTAATATATTAGCGCACATTTATTTCTATTACACAGTGTAGACAGTGAATCATGCAAAAAAAAGGTAAAGTTTTTCCCCCAAAAGAAGGATTTTCATATTGTCATGAACAGATTGGTACCCCAAATATGCAAATACTGCACTCAGCATCATCTAGAAGCAAAATGTGAATTATTTACAGGCCATAGTTCATAGGGATTAAATGTATCTGTGTTGTGTTAGGTGTCTACCAGTTACTATTAACAGTAATGAAATCAATATAATATATTATTTTACAATTGAATACATTTAAATGTGTGATTTAAAAATAGCAACCTTCTGTGTTAATCACAAATTTTTTATTGGCACTAACTGTACTTACTTTCAAGCGCCTCTGTTTTGCTACATAAGCATCTTTAAGCTCTGGATTCTGCTCTGCCAGTTTCTTCAGCTCACTTTGTGTGTTTCCAATCTGTGCTGTCACACAAAAACACGGCATCATGTTGCAGACAATGACTTCTACCGTGATTTTCATAATTACAAACTTTATTGTGGAAATGAATCATTTCCTATAGGAGAGACCATAATGACAATATAATATTGAGTATATGTGTGTGTCTCTCTGCTGTAAACACCTCTCATTTCATTGCAACATGTCCCTCTCATTAACATACAGCATGCAAGAAGCATGCAAACAAGAATGAAAAGGTGTTCAACTAAACAAAAAATGCAGTATGAGTGTATGAACAGAGTAAGATCTCACTTCGTTGTATCCATGCCTAAAATATATAGATGTTCTACTGGTAACAAGGATCTTATCTAGTGCTAGAGTGTGTGTGTCTGTATAAAACTACTGAAGTGCATCAAAGTGTGTCTTACTTCGTATACATGTGGCAGCATAGGCAGGTATGTGGGAGTCCACCGTGATCTCAGGGTGGAGGATGCAGCCATGGGTGTAGGCATCCATCTGTAGTGAGTCCAGCAGCTCCCTGTAGTGCTGCACTCTGTGGTAGTATGTACTGCCCTCTTCAGGGATCAGCTTGGGCGTGCCCTCTGGAGACAAACAAGTCAGGAGAAGGAAGGAGCAATGGTGTAAGGTGTCACTTTGTTTCTTTACAACTTTTCTCTCTCCAAATAAAACAAAAAGGGAATCAAAGCTATTTCTGCCAAAAAACAAAAGCCCAGTGTTTAATATACTGTACAATTGCCCAGGGGAGAATACACAAGGGTAAGGGTAAGGAAAAGTTATGTTTTTTTATGTTTCATTTGGGAATTTAAATACATGTTTTTCATTATCTTAAATAGTTCCATGCTTACCAGATTTTCTCTCCTTTTATGGTGAATGGATGAGACCCTTAGAACAAAGCTATCATGGATCAGTGCAAACCAAGAGAAAATGGGGGGGGGGGAATTATCAACAAATCAACAAATGCACATGAATGAAAATGAAAATGAACAAAAAATGCTGAAAGAGGAAAACAATGAGGAAAATGTAGTTCTCCTCGTACCTATCCTGCCCGGCATAAACAGTTAGTGAGAATTTGGGGTCTTTATTTAGTTCTCACCATTGAAATTCTGCTCCAGGTAGTCCATGATCTGTGTTGGGTCACAGATGACGTTGTCATTGTGGACCAGGACTGGCACCTCACCAGTGGGATTCAGATGCATGAACCAGGGCTCGTTGTGTTCACTGAGCGGGAGGCTGACATCATACTCCTCACAGTGCAAGCCTTTCTCTGCTATGGCCAGACGCACCTGCAAAACCGCAACCGTGACTGTCGATACAAGTTTGAATATCTCAGTGCTTGTTCCTGTGGGACTATGAATAACTGGATCTATTATATGTACTTTCTGCACAGCTGTGCACTGGGATTTGCAAATAACAAGGGAAAATCAGTATGCTGTGATATAAATCTTATATATCCCACATGTTGGATGATAGATTGTATGGTTAAGCTTGAGGTGAAACAGATTTGACCAACACAATTAATGACATCGTCCACAGGAAAGAAACATCTAAATATCTACTGTATCCCTGACCAGCATTATAACACCAGGAAGGTTTTACTAGATATCTACTCCAGCCTCTGATGCGGAGCTGTCCACTTGATTGTGGTGCTGAAACGCAAAGCCCACTCACCTTCTGAGAATTGAAAGACTGCGTCCAGTGATACAGCGTTAATTTGCTTTCACTTTGTTTTGCAACTGTATCGCACTGCTGATGTACATCTTTTTCTGAGCCCGTCTCTATGAGAGATGTTTTCTCATCTTGGGATTCAGAGTTGTTTTCGGACGCCATTTTATCTGTTAGTATTTTAGGGGACAAGTGAGGGCAGCACACCATAGCACGGCCATCAAAACACACCCCCTACTGGCTCGGAGTAGAATATCCACCTGCTTTTTCAATTTGATAGATATATGAAAAAATGTATGCATTTATTTTGCGATATATATAGTTATATGAATTTCTTCATCTTCTTCTTTTCTGTTTTCTTCTTCTTATCCTCTTTTTCTTCTCGTTGTTGTTCTGCTTGTTGTTTTTCCGGTAGGACAGCCAAATGCTGGTAAAATATGAAAGTGGCACAAAGTGACGATTTCCAATTGAGTGGCTGTCAGTGGCTGGCTGATGTTCACATTTTAAAAAGTGTATTTCCCACACTGGTTGTAGTAGCAGGCTACAGTAAATTTGATCCACAGGCCAGTCAAAGTTCAATTTCCTTTATTAGCTAACCATTGTTTCCTAATGCAGGCATTGATATTACCACGCAGTGCAAGGTTTCCAATGTTAAATAAGTATAAAACGTACACATGATTACACTTTTCACACTAAACATCTCAGCATTGTATGTGGACACCAGAGGCCGCTGTCATCTATTCCTTCAACGTGTGAGCTGCTGCTGGTCTACACAAGCTGTTTTTTGTTCAGCCCTGATACCAAAAAAAAAGGAGGTGATATTAAAAGCCACGAGTGTCATGGAAGGTGATATTAGGTGATTTATTTGTCATTCTTTCTATTCTTTCATTTTATATAAGTTAATAAGAGAGGGCAAGACCTGATGTATTGACATACTTATGTAACTGACTAATGTGTTGGCTATAATAGATTTTTTTGAGTTATTTTGAAGTCACATCGCTCTTTTCAGTCATTTATTTTTTATTTTGGACCTAGTCACTGCAAAGAAAAACTATGTTGGAGCTCTTACAGCCTATACAGTGGCAAAAATAAGACTACAGAAATATTAAGCCTAAATTAGACTGTACCCGCAAACAATAATGTAGCTAATGAATATAACAGAAACTTGGTTATCTCGTAAGGATATTAGTCATAATCCACGCTGTGGCCTATAAATATGATCTCTAAAAGGCAGTAGAGCTAAATGCAGTTTCTATACGCTATATATTATCACCTCACAAAATAGCAATATTATTGTGTCGCTATGGCCGTTAAGATGAACAAATTATATTAAGTCATCATTCACTATATGAGCCTATAGTTTGCAAATAGCCTGCAATAATTCTGAGGGCATGATGGGAAATATGTAGGACTGATGTGGGAATTTACACCTGGTGAGGCGTGTCTATCAGATGTATAGCTGGGTTTAAGCAAAGATATGGGTGCCTTATCTTAGGGAGGTTGATTCGGTCGGGCTCTTCACTGAGGGGGGGCAGAGAGAAAGAGAGAGAGAGAGAGAGAGAGAGAGAGAGAGAGAGAGAGAGAGAGAGAGAGGAGAGTGGGAGGTCCCTGTGGCGTGACGTTGCGATTGGCCCAGTGTCTTTCCTTAGCGGGGACTCGACGCCTCTCTCTCTCTCCCTCTGTGATCAGTGGGTGAGAGGGGGGAGACGAGCAACACACAGCGGAGAACCCGGCGTGCGCCTCCGGTAAATGACGCCCACCATTCATACCTTTACACTTACCATTACGCATGCCTTTTGCATTGCATGTCAGCGCGTGGAAGTGCTATCCTCTGTCCTCACTCACCGTATTTACTTCAACAAACTAGTCATCATCTTGCTGGCTCATCCTTTCATCTCACCACCGGTCCTGGATCCCCCAGCCTCGGTCCCGGAGACGCCTGAGTCTGCAGCAGCGCACGATCTGCTTTATTTCCAGCCTATATCTGAATGACGGGCGGACGGTTTGACTTCGACGACGGTGGCACTTACTGCGGGGGGTGGGAGGATGGCAAAGCCCACGGACACGGCATCTGCACCGGACCCAAGGGCCAGGGCGAGTACGCCGGGTCCTGGTCGCACGGCTTTGAGATAGTAGGGGTGTACACCTGGCCCAGCGGGAATACCTACAAGGGCTACTGGTCCCAGGGGAAGCGACATGGGCTAGGCGTGGAGAATAAAGGAAAGTGGATGTACCGCGGAGAGTGGAGTCACGGTTTTAAGGGTCGGTACGGTGTCCGACAAAGCCACAACACACCTGCTAGATACGACGGCACCTGGAGCAACGGGCTACAGGATGGATATGGGATCGAAACCTACGGCGATGGAGGTAAGATATCTCTGTCTTAATAATATGGCCCTGCGTTTGTTTATAGCGTGTGTCGCTTTAACGGCTGTGACTGGTGATGCGCTATGTATCCTGTGTGTGTGTGTGTGTGTGTGTGAGAGAGAGAGAGAGAGAGAGAGAGAGGATGCTCAGACTCAAACTGAGGGAGGCTAATGGGAATACATCAGTGCATGAATCTCCATCCGATATGATCTGAGTTGAAACCGAGATTGCGCACTGCGCACCGTGGTCACGCGCATCACCATTTACCCCCCCACAAGAAAAAACTATGACTTAGTACACTGGTGACGTTAACTTGTTGGATGCAGTTTAAGATAGTGGTTTCTCTCGTGTTCCATCTCATTTGGCAACTACCGGTTGCTCCTCATATGACAGTGGGAGGAAAGTGAATCCTGTTGCCAGCTCGGTGGCAACATGTCCCGGCTAGAAGGAACTTGGAAATCACATCAAATCAGTCTATTTGGAGCCAGTTATAGCCAGACTACCGCCTACTTCTCTGTCATTTACACATTTGAACCCATATAGCAATAACACGCCTCTCCAAGAGTGTATCTTTTGCGAGCAGGCCAGCATTTCCTTTGAAAATGAACTTCTTTAATCCTATTTCTCAAGAAAGAGGTACTTTTGGTTGAAGTTAATCCTTTCTGCAAGTGTCAAGGCTCTGACAAAGTGATCAAAGCGAATGATGCGTTTTCCTGTTTCTATATAACTGTGCGAACTTAAGACAGACATTTCCCATAGTGCTGAAAATACATAATTATATCTATCATCTATGCATTCAGCCCTGTCAAGTTATACTTGCTGAGAATGAGTCCTTAGTGCAAGCCTCTCTCAGGGCTTTGATCTCACTAATCAGTGTGTGTTCAAAGATTGTCTAGAGACCTGTGTGATCAGGGAGGGAACATCCTGATAGGCCCACAAATACAAGTGCTTGCAATCAATGCAGAATGTCTATTACAGGCCGTCCTTTCTGGTTATAAAACATCCAAGTCGTTGGGTGATTTGTAAGCATCATCTCCACTTACAGAGGCCTTATGGTGCAGAATAAATGCCTCACATATGACAGTTACAGGAGGGCTCAGCTTGGGAAATCAGCTGATCCTAGAGGATCTACAGAACATCTGGCTGTCTGACCCTGCAACATCCTGATAACTTGATCTGCAGGGTCACCGATTTGAACTGCAGTGCAGAGCCAGCCTGTTAATCTCACACTGTTTATCCATCTAAACTCCTGCCCGGGCTAGTATATCATTTTCTGTTAGAATCTGACCATCGCTTATTGTATTGGTCAATGAGATTCAAGCGTTGGATCAACAAGCCTTTCTTATTAGGATCAGGATTGTAATATGATGCTCTGAAGAAGCTATGGTAGGCCAGCACATGCTCATTGGGCTCAGCAGCACCAAATGGGATTAATGAAGTATTCCTCTTATTATGTGACTCATAGCAATTCCCTGCCATCAGAGACAAACGGATGGTGGTGAATGTGCCTAATGTCAGTGGGGGAGTTAGTGGCTGCCTGAAAATAGGCTCCTAGCTGAGTGATTCACATTCATCCCAAGTGATTCTCAGTATCAGTACCTTAATCAAATCTCTGTGATTCAGTTAGTTATGCTCACAGTCCCAATTCTGAGGGGAAGGAGAGAAAACATTTCATTGGCTGACATACGCTGTACCCCTACAGCGTGTGTTCCCATATGTAATACTGCTTCAAGGACTTAGTGCTGATATACAGAAAATTTCAAAGGAGAAAGAGAAAGCTTGTGAATGTCACCACAAGTACCAAATTAAGTACAAACTCACTGTAACTATGAAGGTCAAAAGGACTCAACCATGAAGAGCACTTTAAATAGTTTTTGGTTGGTTGTTTGTCTTTCTCAGATAGTTTCTGAAAATCCCACACTGCAGACCTTTTTACAGGCTGATACACAATTTCAAATGATTTAGATAAAAGACGGTCTCTTTTTGGAAGTGAGACAGACAAACTGTATACACAAGCAAAAACACACACAAGCAGCACTTTTAATATGGATTTGTTTCTTCAAATCACTGTGAGACCACTCCTGATTGTAATGTACAATACCAGCCAATGCCAACTGTCTCCTCTTGAAGCTGATGGGGAATAGCGAAAATGTTTAATCAGAAAGTGAGGCCTAATTGTATTTGCCCAACTAGTGCTATTAAACAGAGGTTCATTCTGAGCATATACAAATATATTGTACCCTAATATGTAATGCCAGAGAGAAAAAATCAGCTGTTATGGTTGACCTACCAAGTTACAGTTTCAAACTCTTGTCACCTTACATTATTTCATACACTTACCTCTTTACCTGTGTTCTAAATTAGAGACTGTAAAAGGGAGTAATACTTATTTTAAATATCAAATGTTTAAACACACAATTTTCATCCTAGCAGTGGTTCCCAACCTAGGGGTCAGAAACCTTCCAAGGGGTAACAAGATGAACCTGAGGGGCCTCAAGTTTATTTATGTACAGGATAAGAAGGAAAACAAAACATACTTCTGCTACATAAAATAAAGTATTTTTTCGGACTTTTCATACAGTAGTTGTGACTATCATGACTCACTGACCCACATCTACCTGTTCCTCAGGTACCTATCAAGGCCAGTGGATGGGTGGAATGCGGCATGGCTACGGCGTGCGTCAGAGTGTTCCCTATGGCATGGCCACCGTTATACGCTCTCCTCTCCGCACGTCTCTGGCCTCCCTGCGCTCCGAGCAGAGCAACGGCACAGTGCTCCAGGACCTGTCCTCCCCTGCAGACACGCCGACAGGCAGCCGCGGCGGCTTCGTCCTTAACTTCCACTCAGACAGCGAGGTTGTCACCGGCAAGAAGAAGGGTCTGTTTCGACGGGGGTCACTCTTTGGCAGCCTCCGGCAGTTGCGTAAGTCTGACTCTCGGACCTCAATCTCCAGCAAGCGCAGCTCTGCGCGCAGTGATGCAGCCATGAGCCGCATTAGCTCCAGTGATGCCAACTCTACCATATCCATCGGTGACGGCGAGATGGCAGATGAGGACTTTCCTCTAGAGGACCATGTGGATGCCACCACGACTGAGACCTACATGGGCGAGTGGAAGAACGACAAGCGCAATGGATTTGGTGTTTCAGAGAGATCCAACGGGATGAAGTATGAGGGAGAATGGCTTAACAACAAGCGCCATGGTTACGGGTGCACGGTTTTCCCAGATGCCACCAAAGAAGAAGGGAAGTACAAAAATAACGTGCTGGTGCGTGGAATAAGGAAGCAGTTGATTCCTCTTAAGAATCCCAAAACCAAAGAGAAGGTGGATCGGGCTGTGGAGGGGGCACAGAGGGCTGCAGCCATTGCCAGGAGTAAAGTGGAAATAGCAGCTTCCAGGTACTGTGTTTATGTGATGTGTTCATTCATGCTTCTGTATGTGCATGTGGGTGTATACTGTGTAAACACAAAGAAGACAATGTGAACATCCTCTGCAGTTTATTTTCACCATTGAAGAGTCAGAGCAGTGGCCTGTTTGACAAATATCTCCCGGTCTGATTGAAGGCAGTCTTGTGTAAGTGGAGTCCCATGACAACAGCTCCGACCTTTCATCATCAACAGTCAAGGCTTTTGTGTAGCCAGTGTGATCATCCCTGGAAAAGGTTCTGTTTCTATTCTCTGCCCATATCTTTCATTCCCAGGGAGAGGGGTTAGGCATCTTGTGTGTTGGTCTGTGAGTGTGTGTGTGTGTGTGTGTGTGTGTGTGTGTGTGTGTCTGTGTGTGTGTGTGTGTGTGTGAGAGAGAGATTTGTGTGCCTGTGAGTTCATTTGCGTGAGCAGTATAGCCATACCTGCGCCCGTGCCAAATGCGTCTCGTGTGCTCAATAACGATACCTGCTCCTCTCGCCAAGTATTGCTCTGATGTGGCATCTGCTCTTTAACAGGTGGATGAGATGTGACCTTTTCATTTAAAGCCAGCCTCCTACTGGGACACAGTTCAGCGCATGCAGCATCACTTTGACATCCTCTGGTTTCATTGCATCAGGGAATTATTGAAGACTGTGAGGATGTGTACAAGCTGTGAAAAGGTCTCTATGCAATCACGAGTGTTGTTTGATTTCTCTCTCTCTCTCTCTTAAGAAGAGCAAAAGAATTTGCATGCATGGAAACACTTTAAAAGGCATATTTACTGCATTTCTGTTACACACTCAACACAAAAAACATGGACACTCATACTCACACAAACAATGGTAGTTCTGAAACAATTAGTCTGTCAAATAATTAAAAGAAACATTATGAAAATTTTACTTAATTAATTAATCAGTTAAAATAGTCTTTTATTTAATTTCCAGATTTATTTTATATGTTTTAAATAATTATATGACTAAGACTTAACATTACATTTAGCAGACGCTTTTATCCAAAGCGACTTCCAAGTGGGGAGGTGACCGGGGGAGTCGGGGGTCGAACACATGACCTGCTGGTTGATGGGCACACGGCTGTAACCCTCAGCCAACACACCTCCTTTACAGCCCCACTAGCCATTCTGAGGCTGCACTGTGAGCACAGCAATGCTTTGAACTGTCAGGATGTTAACACATTCACAATGACAATGCTAACATGCATTTAGCAGGTGCTAGATAAAATGTTACGGGATAATCAAAGTTACTATGATTCATCATATGGGAACCATGACTAATTGTTCAAACTTCTATGACAATCCATCTAGTAGATGTTTCTCAGGATAAGTGAAAACTCTGACCTGCTGGTGGCACTACAATAAGTGTCGGGGAACCACCTAAGTCTTTAGGATCCATCCCCTGGGCACCATGAATATCAGTACCAAATTTCATGACAATCCATCCAATAATTCCTCAGACATTTTACTAAAAAACAAAAATGTCCACCTCATGGTGGTACTAAAGGAAAGGTTTAGGGGATCACCAAAGTTATTACGGTTCATCCTATGGGCATCATGGATGTCTGTACAAAATGTCATGGAAAATCATCTGATAGTGGGAGGACTGACCAGCAAACAAAATAATATGTATTTTGAGAATTTCTTGGCAGCTGTTCAGACCAGCGACACAATAATAAATAATTACTTTGTGCTTTGGAAATATATCACGGATGTCATTATTTAATTTATTTTTAAATAAATGATTAATCCATTAATCTATTTTCTATTAATCTACCAATATACTATTTTAACTGATTTAAATAAATACACACACTCAATATTGTAAAACTCTGGAGACAATGAGTATTTTTATTCCAAGCTGAATCCACCCATTTACAGCAATGCAGACTCTATGAATATGAATATTATAATATCCAGTCATTCTTTTAGAATATATTAATTCCTCTTAGACGAGTGGGGAGATAAAAAATTTTATTCTGCAGAGTTCAGGGATGTAAGATAAAGATTACATAAGGTGGATTTAACATGCTTAATATTAAAACTCCTGCATGCTGTCGATATTAGAGTCTATGTTTGTGTCAGTGAGGTTGAGCTTAACCTACTGGGAAAAGAGAAAATTGATAATGTGTTGAAAGAAAGAGCCATCATATTCCCTCTTTGGTTGTGCATTAGCGCAACAATTTACAGCAGAAGGAAGCACATGACCTGATGCATAGCGCTAAGGCAACAACAGTAAAAGCAGTCAAGCTGATACAAAGTGTTTATAGCAGCAAACAAGGTCCCCTGTACCGTAGTAAGTGATCAAATTACTGCCTGGTACTTGCCGCTCCATCATGTGCAGCTGGAAATCTCAAAACAAGCTCTTCCGTTCTCCTGACTGAAATCAAATTTTTCTTTTTAAGACTGCATTTGTATTTGTAAACAGCTAGAATACCCGACTGTGGCGGTTGTGTGTAAGCAGGTTATGTAAGGCTCATTATACAGTGCATGGCAAAAGATGCACTCGTATTGATCCAGCTCTGGTCACATGACTCTCTGTCTTTGAATGTGGAGCGTACCCGGCGAATCCACAGGGAATGAGGGGAGGGAGACAGAGCTGGTAGAAGAGACAGAGAGGGTAAAAATGGATTGAAGTGAGAGAGCCAGGGGATAAATGCTGATTGGATAAGATGGGGGGTGCAGCGACTTTGCTGAGCAAGAGGTTTCTGAGGAGTCTGGAGAGAACAGAAATGAAAAGAAAGCAGAATTTAAAAAAGATAAAGGGTGCAGAGGGGACACACCCACCCCTCCCCTGTGAATTACTGTACAAAAGAGCTATCCCATCAGCCTCTGGGGTGGAGCTGATGACTTCATGCTCGAGATCAGCCAATCGATAGAGAGCTGGTGTGATGAGGTAGAGTGGAGTTCTGTGTCTGTGACCCCCATTCACTGTTATTGTGCCACCCATATCTATGTAAAATGGAATTCTACACACAAGGCGGTCAGTGTGCTCGTGTCCGTGTGTGTGTGTGTGTTTGTCTGAGGCCTGTGAACTGAGATAAGTGACTGTGCCATTGAAACGTTTACCGTGTCATGAGGCTTCAACCATAAAGCCTTTTTGTTACAGATCAGCAGTTTAGGTATCCAGGTGGCTCAGTGGTGTGTCAGTATATACACTGTGTGTAATCTACTGTAATGGCCGTTGTTACACCTAAACTCTCCCGTCACTCACTGTGCTATCTCATAAAAGCAGAAGTCTTAAAATGAAGTGAAGTGTTAAAATGACCTTACAAAAGCTACAAAGTTGCATATTAGTTCAAATGTCTATATTTTTAAGCTTTCTTTCAGTGTATACTGTGTTGATTTTCTATGTTGTTTTATCTGAAACTTACTGTTTTCAGGTTAAGTTGATTACTGTAAACACACCTGCAATAAAAAGCTGAGAATGATAAAAATGTCAAAACAGACATAATGTCGGTCTATGCATGATGGCCAACTTTTCCATCAGATAGCACTGTTTGCTCTGCAGGCTCTAGTGAAAGGTTAACCAACTCCTAATATGCAGGTCCTCCTGATATAGGAAAGATATTTATATAATGCTTATTTTTTTCTTCACTGCAATCAGCAAAAACTTGAGACTAATGAGATTCAGCAGTGTTTAACATCATCACATTTTTATCGCTGCCAGTGAGGTGGTTGGCTTGTTTTGTTTCTCTTTCAATATTAGAAATTTAATTTAATATAAATGTAAATGGATACATTTGCTATTACAGTTAATGTTGGGATGTGTGGTTTATTTGTACAGTGTTGCTGCCGAGGTTTAACTTTGCTTAATTTATTGAGAAAAAGTGCCGAATCTTTTGAATAACAGAAACAAATGTTAGGCTGGTTTTACATTACACTTTTATCCCAAATCCTCAAGTAGAATATTTTGTTAATTCCTATATTGTAAGAAGCTAGCAACTGTACATATATACTATATACAGTATATAGATATTAGTAGTAAATTATTAGGTGTGCGTGTGCACGTGTATCCATGTGCTCACTCACAGACACACAGAGTATCTGTAAGTATTCACTTAATCAGAACTCACATCTAACCACACAACACTTCACATACATGCGCACACACAAGACAAATGCATACGGTGAGAGTGCATGCCGCGTGTGCTGCTCTGCTAGTGTGTCAGCAGTGACTACTGACTAAATAAGGCAAGGCATCAGTTGGCTTATCAGCACCAGCCAGGAATATATACCCGTCCCACCACTGATATAGCAGCCCGCCATCTCACTCACACTACCATCTCTCTCGAATGTGTGTGTGTGTGTGTGTGTGTGTGTGTGTGTGTGTGTGTGTTTGTGTGTGTGTGTGTCCATCCATATAAATGGAAGGAAAAGATTTAAAGAGAATGGGAGAAACTGCCTGTTTGGATGTGAGAGATGATATAAGGTTACCATCGTTTGGCAAGAGAACAGAGAAAGTTTGTGCAGTGTGTGTGTGTGTGTGTGTGGTTCCTTTGTGTCCAGGGGTGTTTGTTTATCACCTGCTGTTTGATGACCTCAGCCACTCACCACCTGCCCTTTTTGGAGAGAGTTATAGATCAGCCTGTATTTCAACATGTGAACAAAATAATCCCAACCTGCAGTACATCATGTAAGATTCCATCTTGGCTGTCCTCGATGGCAATGACTTCTTCTGCTCCAAATAGGGGGAGAGGTGCAATTGGATACATTTTTTCTGTGTCTGCCTCTATGCGTGCGTTTGATCTTGGTGCTTGTGTTTTCTTTATGAAGTGGCGCCACGCACCTTTTAAAAGTATGTCAAGTTTGTCCCTTTATGAAGTGACAAAATGTACAGTAGCAATGAGGCACGAAGCGTACAGTAACTGTAACTGTGGGAAGGAACTGCCAGACATATGAACCACGAGTCAGAGTAAAGCAAGCCGCATCATACAGTATATCTATTCCCAGACGTGTCTCATATTTATGGCAATGTGATGGTGTGAGGCAACATTAATTGCTGACGGAATAAAATGCTCACACGCCCACATGAACGCACACATAAAATAACCAGCCACATGTGCCTCATATCTATATCTGTAGCATTAATGACCAGAGTCATTGCCAGCTTGTATGTACGGAAGAGCTATAAATAATCTAGCTGATGCAATGCATCATGTGTTAGTCGAGCAGTTTTTAAAATGACCCCCAGTGCAATCAAATTACAGCGTGTAATTTTATTCTGTACTTCACAACATTATCATTGTATAAAGTCATAGCTGAAAGATGTCATGGAAGCAGTTTAAGTAGTGATATAAAGAAAGACTGATCCACCACTGTGGTCCAGACTGAAATGTCTCAAGAACTATTGGATGGATCAGAACTGTGTGCAATACTTAGGTTTATGACCAAATACCTGTCAAACTAATTACATTCCCATCAACCTCAGCTGCACTTTGTGTTTAGTACTAACTAGTTAGTATGGTGACCCGTTAAACTAAGATGGTGAAAATGGTAAAGATACCTTGTAAACATCAGCATGTCAGCAGTTCTAGTTTAAAGAGTCAACCAACCACCCCAAATTGTTTTTATGAGCATGTTAAAATGCTGATGTTAGCATTTAGCTCACAGATCGTTTAGCATGGCTGTATTGTTTATTTTTGTCATTTAATTATTGCAAGAGGACATCAGAGCATGTACCAGACAGATGGGAGCAGATATCCACAAAATAAGGAGCTCATTACAGTCTAGTAAAAGTGAATTCCTCATTGCAAGACCTCGTGTACAGACAAGACTTAGACTACATGACTAAAACAGGGAAATCTGATGCATCTGCTGCTATTGATACACACTATGATGCCATATTACACATCAGTAAATAGGAATGATGTAGAAAGACATTTAAGGAAGATTACTTTTTAATGAATCCATTCTCAGGGTGAGAGTAAATAGATTTTCTCTCGACTTCCTTCTTAATATTTTCCTCCCTCATGGGAGACATTAGGAAAGTGAGAGGAGAAAGGAAGCTTTAGGCAAAAACCAATCATCAGGCTACAGGTCCAGCAACAGTACACAAAAGGAGAAGTTGTGATAAAGGAGAGAATGGATGAAGAAGCTACAGTTGACTGTGTGTGCAGATGAAGGCTGAGAGAGTCACAGTGTATGAAAAGCTTTTTCCTGGGGGAGTAAAGGAAGAATGCCTGTGGGAAATTGCTGTGTGCAAATGTGAGTGGAGCGCTGGGCTGTGTCGACAGCAGTGGCGATAGGATTGGGTTTCACCAACATGCCATTAGACTGTGTGGCTGTGGCTCGTAATCTCTTTGAGAATGGCACATATTTCTGCAGCTTCTCAAGAAAGACTGGGATGAGTCAGTGAGGCAGGCAGGCTGACAGAGGAGGGAGTCATGTGGAGTCTGAGGCTGTTATAAAGAGGTTAACTCGTGTAGTGGTTCACCTGCAATCATTAAAAATGTAAAAGTACTCCTTGTACGAATGGTTAACCCACTTCTCCATTTCCTCTACAATCCTTCCTTGACATTATAAAGAATTTTATACAAGACTCCCTTCATTATTAAACAGTGATTGTGATGTTCTGCTTCTTCTTCTTCTTCTTCTTGTGGGATATTTTTTCGTTTCTGCGTTAATTGCGTATCTAACAGCGGTTAATGAGAGTAAGAGTCAGTAGAGTGAGATAAATATTGGATTAAACACACTGTGATTTGAGGTGTAGAGAAATAATAAGTGCAAGTTAATAGTGTTACTGTTCAGTAAGCTAGATCTCCAAGGATTTCCCCCTCCGTGCATGCATATGTGTATGTGCTATCCTACTGAGAATTTCCCATGACAAGATATGTAAAAATCCCAAATGTCAGTGTGCAATCATGTCTAAATCTATGCACCTGTTCAAGAGCTGTTTACACATGAAACATGACATCAGTGGCTCTGAAGTCTACTTAGGTGAATCCAGATCAAAGTTTTTATTTTTAAGTCTATAAAAATGACATTATCATTGAGCTGTGGGCTCTTTTAAAGGTGCTGCAGCTCAATATCAGAAAGACGTGTAATAACTGTCAATTCAATCTGGGTTATTGGTAGTGTTGTGCTCCAGTATGTACTGACTTATTGCCCAAAACACTATGCTTGACTTGCTCCATCACTGGTAGGGAATAAACCTGTTAACTCCCCAAATAGTGTCCACAGCATGCAGACTGTGGCTGTGACAATGTCTACAAATAGACATGTATTGAAGAAGAGAAAATCAAATGTTACTGCACATATTATACATAATATATGATGTCTATGATTTGATTTGTTATTGATTGATTGGTTGATTCTTTCCTCGATTCATCGCTTGGTTTTTAAAGTGTCGGAAAAATGGCCATTACAATTTCCCAATGCCCAAGGTGACATCTTAAAATGTCTTGCTTTATCTGATCAACAGTTAACAACCCAAAGATATTCAGTTTACAACATGACCAATTAAACCAGCAAATATTCACATTAAATAAGCTGAAACCAGGGAATCTTGTCTTTTTTTACTCAAAATGATTGATGATATAATCAAAATGGTTGCAGATTGGTTTTCTCTCGATCAACTAAACAATTATTGGTTGCAGCACTAATAAAGGTAAAGTACATTTTCTGGAAATTCAGTCTGCAAGTGTGTACATGACAAATGGAAAAAAAAATTATGCAGAATTTAAAACAACAAATCAACATTATTCATCACTTTGACGAAAAAATCAACACTGCCATAAATCAGCTCACTCGTGCACAAGACTGTCAGCAGTGGCTTAATAAATGGATAGTTGCCTAGGTATGACTGGTATGGCAAAATCTCTAGACAGTACACACATTTCTATTGTTCATATCATCCAACCCTATTCATACTAAACAGTGCATGTCTTTAAAATGCACAAATAAAGACTGGTAGCAACACCAGATTTAGCTGTAATAGTTGGCATCTGCTTATCGGAGGCACAAAGAACAGTTACTGTCATTTCAGTTTGTGTGGCCTGAAGCAACTCTTAAAATCTGTCTGGTTCTTTTTATACCTACTACCACAACCATGTGTCCTCAACCTCTGGATACTAATGTGCCCTGGTAAATCTCTTCAGCCACTCTGATTGGCTAGCTAGGCCGCTTTCACTCCAGATGTTCACGGATTGGATTATGGAATTATCACTTCTCTTGTTGATTCAGAGTATTGCTTTTTCCACACAGAATCCCTTCGTGAAGCATGCAAAGACCCTTATATTCACATGCATAGTTAATACTGTGTGTGTGTGTGTGTGGCCGTGTTCGTGCCGCATTTTCTTTAGGATTTGTAGAAGTGAATCTGTGACTTCTAACACATCATTAGCAGTCACAGTTGGTGATAGTGAGACGTTGTTGTATTAACGGTTTGATAATAGTTTAGTGTAATTGTTGCACATGTCTTCCAGTTAGTCCATGAAATAGCCATAAAGGATATATTGTACAAAGATTGAATCACAATATTTCAGTTGTGAGCAGATGTGACCTAATGCTAATGCTCCTTTGGGCTTTGCACTGAAGAGGAAATTGATGGTTTTGTGTGTGGGGGGGGGGGGGGGGGGGGGGGGTTGGTGGCACGAAGGTGGGGTTAAGGGGGGCCTGGGAT
>JAVQJL010063090.1:0-42466 GCA_036024295.1 Nannoperca obscura | reverse complement strand
TCTATTTTCTACTGTTTATTATTCTTTTTTCAATAACTTTATTGAGCATTGTAACTGTATCAAAAAGCAATTTCCCTTCTGGGATTAATAAAGTATTTCTGATTCTGATTCTGATCTATTGGGTGTGTAAATAAGATACTGTTTGCTAATAAGTTTGCCATATCAACTTAAAGGGTGTTAATGTTGATTTATTGGCTAAAACTACAAAATGTAAACATATTAGCTATCCTAACAACAAAAATGCATGAACTCTGCATGTACCTGAATTTTATTTTACGTCAAATTAAATACATGTCCTATCCCAAAAAATTAGGATGGTTGGTTTGTTATGCCACCAGCCTAGAAAACAGACTACACATAAAAGTAAGCATAAAAAAACATTTAAGCGTATTAGTTCTCTTGTCACCATTTTAATTGAGCTCACAGTATGTGCCTTTATCCCTGAACAATCCCTCTGACTGCTTAACTGAAGGCCATATGTCTACAGTGATGAACTGCAACTGAGCAAAGAGGCGGTATATGGATCCAATAATGTGTGTCCATCAGCAGCCTGTGGTGACAGACAGACTGTGTCAGTGTCTGACTCTCTGCTCAAGCGTTGCTGCAAAACTGTGAATCATCTCACCCTTCATGTCACTCCATATGCTTTGCGCCCTGTCTTCCTCATGCCCCAAAAGACAAAAATTAGTTTTTCTGTGTCTGACAACCCCCCCCTTTATTTTCTTCCTCTGCAGATCTCTTGCTGCATTCTTCCTTACTGTTTCATTCCTCGGTCTCTACATGCCTTCATTTAATTATCAAATTTTTCTTCAATTGCCTTTTCTTTTTTCAACCAGATTAATGCAGACAAGTCAGGTTGACTCAAAGTTACAACAATACAAAGTGGAGACTGCTCTTTTGTTTGGTCTGTTTAAATCCCATGCCAGACAACGTTGCTACCAAATCTTATCATCATCTGCTCTATTTTCACAATATAATTTTATTTTGGCCAGAGAGGCCAAAGCCTCTCTCCTGCTCTAAAACTATTGCTCCTTTTCAATTTCCGTTGTCTGGCTTTTCATCTCGTAGCAAGTATACACAGAGCCGACTATGCATCATTTATTTAGAATGGACTTCGCAGCTACACTGAAATATGTACAAAGTGCGCAGTAAATGACCCACCAAGCATAAAAAATACAGTACGTGTTTGACATTCTGTATTTGCTTTAATGTTCAGATCTCACCTGCCATAGTTCAAAATAAGTGTCATTACCACATATTGGTTATTTAACGGAATAGTTTAACATTTTGGGAAATGCGCTTCTTCACTTTACTGCAGAGAGTTTGACTCCATACCCCTCTCATATATGTACAATAACTACGATGCTACAGGCAGCAGGTGGTTAGCTTAGCACAACTACTGGAAATGCTATGTGGAAAAGTAACAAAATCTGACGTTAACAATTAACATGTTAACACAGCAAGAGCACTTGTAAGTCACTACACATGGCCAAGAAGTGGTCCTGCATAAAACTACAACTTGTTGCGTTCTCACACTGTTGTTTGTATGGGTTAGACAAACAAGATATAACATGTTAAATAGCTTTAGAGGTGTTTTAGAGGTTTTTCAGCCCAGTTTCTTTATGTTAAGCTAATCGACTGCTAGCTGTAGCTTCATATTTAATTGATAAATACGAGATTGGTATTAATCTTATCATATAACTCTCCGCAAGAAAGTCCAAAATGTCAAACTATTGTTTTGTGTAGCTTTTATGTTATGCTCCTGTTTATGAAACGATGCGTGAAAACTTTTATTTGAATTTGTATCAGTTTTCAAGGATCCTTTGCAGCACCTGGCATAGGCCTCTTGTGTGTTTGCACAAGGCAAACGCAAAGGTGGATGTTTCATGACTGTCTCGTGTCCGGACCAATTTTTCTTTCGATGGGACAAAGAGACACGTTATCAACAGGATCAATGTCTCATCTCTTTTCCCTCTGCCTCCTTTCATTTCTCATTTCCATACATATATTTTTCCACCTGCCTTGTATGCACCAGTTCTTGTTGTGTTCACCTGTTTACTCTAAAGATGAGCTTTTCAGGATGCTGAGAGCTCATAGAGGTCAAACATTCTTCTTGAAAGATTTTTTCTTTGTTTTTCTTCCCTCCCTCCCTGCCAGTGCTCTGTGAGGCTCAGCTTTCTGTTCCTAAATGTGCCAGTGGGAGATTTCGACCACTTTTAACACCAGTGAGGATCCATACATAGAAGATTGGTGTGAAAATTGAGACTCGGGTCAGTGAGCACTCTTTTCACTCGATTCAAAATAGAACAGAAACTGTGGCTCATTTAATGTAGATAGGATATTGATTTTTAATTACTTCTTAACAGATTGAATATGACATCCTCATTACAAAAGTTGATCGATATTTAAATGATGAAGTCAGCTTTCTTCCTGAATTGCTTGTATTGAAAATGAGCTGAAGCCAGCACTGGTGAGATTTCTATGTTGACACTGATGTGAGGTGCCTTTGTTGACTCCATAATCAAGGCAATCTATCAGTGACGACGTTTCTTTGGCTATAAAAGTAAAACAAAAGCAAAATAGTTCATAACAATGTTTGTAATGCAATTTGGCTAAACACTAATTGGAAAGACTGTCATTTCATAAGGCATCGTTAATATTATTCTGTACTCTCATTTTTTAATTTACTTTTTCATCTTGTCATTTTCTAAAGCATTTTCATGCCATGTTTTTAAGGAAAAAACAATCCAAAGTCTTACAGATAGTACCTCATTTTCTGACCAGTTCTGGTTCTAATATATGAAATGGATTAATGGGAATGAGCATAAGACTCTATTCATACTTTCTTACAATTAAACAAACTTGTCAAAGATTGCAATATCAAAGACAGTGTTTAAGATCCTTATTCCCCATATTTAGAAAAGAAACATCTTTACAAACCTGGCAACGGTAGTCAGGGATTAGTGGGAAGAGCAAATGGGCTTGGTTGGTTAAGTTTCCACATGTATTTATATAATTCATGTGATCATGTGCGATTGTGATCGAGTCTGATTTTATTTCTTGCAATTTTAGTACATTTAGATACATACTGTGTCCTCTGGGTCTCATTACCCACATCTCTCCCCAGGGACAATGGAAACACTTGTGTTTGGTGTTGCTGAGACTTTCTTGTTAAATATTTAATTGTCAGTGCTGTTGCTTTTATTGGTTTTTTGTCCATTGAGATGGCAGATAAACAGGCAGCAGGAGACTGCTGCACCACAAGAGATGGTGTCTTTATTAGCTATATAGCTGGGGCATTATTTTATCTGTTTAAGAATTTTATTTGTATCATAAAGTTTGCTTATTTGCAAAACAAGCAAAATGTAGTGCATTCTCTCTAAAGACGCTAAAAATGAAAAAAAAAACAAACCATTTCAAGGCACCAAACTTCAATAACATTTTGAGTTAGACAATTTTGCCTTTGAATTTCTCCAACTTGGAATTTTCTGGTGTGTTTACTTATCTCAAGTTGGAGAAACTCATTATTTCACACCAGGATATAAACGTCTATTAATCTGCTTAGAAATCAAAAACTAGAAAAGACACTCCTTGTAACTCCAGAGCTTTCCTGAGAAACCTTTAAATAAACAGTTTAAGTTTTCTTCAGCATCAAAGTAATCCAGTGATAGTTGTCTGTAACAGGAACTGCTAATTCTACACACTGCCAATGGAGCCACTTAAACAAAATGTAATAAAGTCCCACAACTAATATCATGATAAAGCCTGAAAACAAGGTAAGAAAAGAAAACTAATAGGAGTGAGATGGGACAGTGTTAGACTGACATGAAGTGAGTCTTGCCGTGTCAGCACAGCTACTACTTCAAATAAAAATATAAGTTGGCATGTTTACAGTGCGTCAGGTTGGTTTTATTGCTCATTTACTTACGGTATTAGTTTTGATGTCAACAATAGATTCATATTGTTGAAAGAGCAACTGTTACTATACTTAATGCGATACTTGCCTAGTGAAAACTGATTAAAAGCAAATGAATAATTAATCAAGTAAACTTAGCAAAGCCTATAATGCCAATGATTCATGGTGATGCTGTAGCACTTAGCTGGTAACTAATGGAATCAGGCCAGGTGAGCCTTCAGTGCCGAGGGATGATGGATGAATAAAGATGGTGCAAATGGAGACTAAATGGAGAGGAAACTGGGTGGATGTGGGTGCTTGTTTGTTTTCCTCTGACTACAGGAAATGTAAGAAGCTTAGTGGGAGACTCAAGGGGATGAGTCTATCACTAGTGTTTGTCAGCTCAATATATTGCATTTCCTGTAATAACACTTAATTAACTGTGCGTTGTGTTTGTTTACAGATAATAATGAATAACATAATAACTTTGTTGCTTAAGAAAGTGGTGAGTGACACCAGTTCCAATTATAACGAACAGGGTGTTTAAGGTGTTTAGACCGAAATGTATGAATCTGTCATCACCTGTATCAAATGGCTCAAAATAACAATTTCTTCTGTATTCAACAGAAAGAGCAAAATCATCTCAAACTAGGTATCATTTTCTTCAAATTTTTGATGTAGATTCTTAATGTCTTTGTAAAAAGGGGATTCAATTCTTGGAGAGGCAACACACATAAGGACCAAAACGCATGCAGCTGAATACCATGCAGTTTTGGCTGGTCACTCAGTGGACAACACAAATAGAAAGTAGGCTTAACCTTGACCTTGATCAACACCTCCATAAAATATGTCCTATCAACTTTTGAAAAGTTTTAGACTAGGTACAGTAAGGACCTCATGTTCCCCAAGAATACAATAGAACAGAATTCATGTTAATAAAAGTAATTTGTCTTTTCTTTTAGGCTAATAATACGCCCTTCACAGAAATAAATGAGCTATAAATGACACTGGTGTGTTCTTTATACCTCATATATTTCTATCTTTATATTTAGCGTTACATAGTGTGTGAAATTGGACATATTGACTAAAAACTCACAAAACTTTATGATGTGGAAAATTACCTTGCATCCCAAATGACGAGTGTTTCCTAAATACAAAGACATGATGTGACAGATGTCGGAGGTGACGTGTTTTTGATGGATTATTTCCTGGCAGACACTTTGTGTTTTTCCTGTGGGTGTCAGGTGATTGACAGTAAGCAAAAAGAAACACAATGCATGCCATATTAAGTAAATACTGATTAAACAGAATGTTTTACAAAGCCAGATTGGTGCTTTGTGCTCTCCTGAAGGAAGATTGATCCATGTTGTCTCCAAGTATGGTAGCTGAGTGCAGATTCTGCTGGGGATGATGTTAAGGAGAACAGAAACTTAAATTATTATCAGGACCATCCATCTCTATCTCAGCCTCAGAACTGAGCTAGCTTGTAGTAGTTTTGTTGGAAAGGTGTATTGACCTCATGTGGGCCTGCCATTTTCTTTTAAATTTTCACTTTTGTCTGTTAAAGCCTGGTTGCTATCGATGGATATAGTAAACACAAGTCAGAAGTCTCTGTCCTGACACTGTCAGATATTTGACCCACTGCAGATATTGGATCAAAAAGACAATCTTTTTACCTAAGGCACTATCTTCAGCTAGCTTACTCATATGTTGTAGCAGCGACTTGATGTTTCTATTATGATACATTTCAAGAGCATAGATGTATGGAAGTGGCTATAATCAATATTTTTAAAATAACAAAAGATGAAATTACTATTACTAGATGTCAAGTAAAAGGGATTGTTTCATCACCCAGCTCACCCATATTTTGGGATTTTCCAACTCCCAGCTTCCTGTCCAACACCTAACAGCAGACAGGCAAAGTTAGCAACTAAATTTTTTTGTATCTGTTGGATGTGTATGCTAGCATGTTTGCATGCATCAACTTAAAAGGTGATACTATGTCAACATTGTCAACACTGTCCCCATTCTTCACAATCACTAAACTAGTTCATCTTTTTTTGTTGGTTAATTATGTTTGACTGGTAATACAATTTGGAATAATCAGAAATCTGGAAATTAAAAGACCAAACCATCAGAGCAGTATTCTAGTCTGTCCACTAGAACCTGTTGGATTGTTGTATAAAACTCTATCCAGTCTACTTTCAAGTCCGGCTGTAAAACTTGGATTCTTCTCTGGGTAATTCATGGATTAGGAAATGTTTATTCAATTATCTGTCTATTTAGTTCTTGAAGAACTTTATTTAGAGTCGACCTCATCCCAGAGGCAGCCATTATTTCTTGACAGGCAGCAGGAGGGTGTTTATCTGCCCAAACAATAATGGCTCCACCTGTCAGAAGACAAAGTGCCCAAGGGAAACCATATTGTTGGCTGACACCTCAACTTTTATCTCTGATTAAACTGTAAGAATCTTTGTGTTGGACACCCTACTGGACATGAGCCGTATGCTTTTCCCTCTGATTAAGCCCTCCTTCAAATTTGTTGGCCATGGGAAATAATGGGAAACACAGCGAATGTAGAAGTTTTAGGCCATTACTCATGGCTTTTATTGGCATGGGTTCTGTCTGGCGCGCAGCCAGTGACCTGCACAGAGGACAAAGCAAGTAACGCCTCTCCTGGCTCCTGGCAAGGAAAAGCAGCGGTGAGGGGGTGGCAGTACAGAGGAGGAGAAAGTGAGAGAGGAGACATGGCAGTAGTGTAGGTGGGTGGTGTGAAGATAGAGGGGAAGGAAATTGTTTAATAATTTACAGGAGACCAAAAAAAAAGAAGAGAAGAATCCTCCAAAACTTAACTCAAAACATTTTCTATCCCCTTGTAATATTAAAAAGGGGCTAGAAGAAATGCAAGCAAACAAATAACGGATTTATAAAAGTGTCTAGACAGAATAGTTGATCCCAAGGCAGTAGTGCAAAAAATGTGTACTACCAATGCACTTAAAACCAAAGTTCGGAAGATGAAGGTGAGATATAAAATACTGACATACAAATATTTATACTTTAAACTGTCATATAATTTTAAAGATAACACAAAATGGAGACGTGGGTCCACTTTAACATCTCAAATACACCCTTAACATTGTTTGATCGGTTTGATACCTCATGACTTTAACTAATTTCAGGAGATTAGCTCATAATCAGGATTTTGAACTGATGACATGTTTCACAAGTCAGAGGTCTAGACCTTTCCAGGGTCTAATTCACCCCAAATAACTCTGTAGGACAACATACTGTACATTCTTTGGCAAAACAAAATACGTATATCAATATATTTGTACATGCATAGCCCATATTTAATAAAACAATTTTTTTCTGCATTTGGTGTAATTACAATGCTTTATAGTAATGTCCATATTTTGCCATCTCCATCAAACATGCAGGCTCAGTTTGTAGCAATAAGAGAGGTTTTCACTTGAATACTTTTCTACATATTGGGTTTTAAAAACATCAGAAGCAAAGAAAAAAGTAATTAAAGGAGCACTCCACCGATTTTACACATGGAGGTCCCATGATGGCAACCTTGTGAAAAGTTGCAATTGGTTCCTCTTGCATATCCAACTGTATCATCCCTGTATCAGTGTTTCCATCTGTTTCTTAATTAGGCTTTATGCGCATGAACAGAGTTAAATTTAGTTTGCCGCTCTTTTGGTGAGTATAGAGATGTGTAGGCTCAGCAGATGATAATGTTAGACACGCACACACACCCACACAGCACACAAACAGTCTCCCCACCCCAAATCCTTGTAGAGGTCAAGTCTCTGTTAATTGCTTTCCATGCAGAAGATGGATGGATCACAGCATTGGAGAGAAGGCTAGGAGGTGTCAGGAAAGGAAAAAAAAGGGCCCTCGTCAACACACACACACACACATCCATGCAAACATGATTTAAACACACACACACACACACACACACCCATAGTGGCATGCAAACAAAGGCATAGACATTTACAGCATGCACACAAACACATACACAGTCTGGCACGCATGCCAGCCAACTGAGACTGTTATCAGCTAATTAGTGCTAGTAGCTGCAGGGGCCAACCTTATTGACACTGCAATGACAGTTTTCTGGTTTGAGTGGCACCGCCAGTCGTCGCCATGTCATTCAGATTCAATTATAAACACACAGACGCAGAGGGAAAAAAACTCACAAGGAGGAAATGCTGCTTTCAAATGCTGTGATCCCTTGAACGGCCATATGGGTTATTGTGTGCAAACTGACCCGTCTCTTCCAAATGACTGACTGACCGACTGAATAGACATTAACAGCATACAAACATACATAAAACAAAAACAATGGCTGTGTTAGCAGTCAACAGGAAGGGGGGTTACAAGAGCTATTCTTTTGGTACTCAAAATTGGTCCTCCTCCAGTCCAATTGCATTCACTTCCAGGTTCCTGGTACCCTTTTAAACATCAAACTGAGAACAGAGCAGAAGAGGCCTTTTAAGAAAACGCCATCCATTCTTTATGTTTGTAATATGATGAAATTTTAGGCCACATGTGCAATAGACTGGGGGTGTTGAATATTCCTGGAAAATGAGCCTCAGGCTGGGCTACCCAAAGCCTATTGCTTGTTTCAATAACCAGGAGGCTTGACTAATGCGGAGGTGCAGAATTTCCTTAGCACACTTTTTTACATTTGTTTAGCAATTGTGAGGGATGAGGTGAGGGAATGCCCCCTCTTTGGCTAGAAAGGACATCCTTTTTATAAAATAGGAGTGAAAATTTAACATAGAACACTTTCTATGTTTGACTTCTTTTGACTTATTCAGTCGGGAGTATGATGATCACCTGCAGCCCATGGCTTGCTCACTTTTTTTATGGGTGGAAACATCCCTTTATAGCAGCACCATCTCATGCTTTGTAGCTGGAGGAGATTATTTGGGGGAGTTGTGACGTAACCTGGAGCTAAGCAGAGAGAGAAAAAAAAGAGTCGATCTCGCATGAGGAACACACACAGGGATAGAGAGAGGGGGGAGAGAGACATGTGCTGCAGACGTTCATTCCTGCAAGTGTGTTGATGTTTATAGACTATCTGATGGGAGAACAAACTAGAACCTGCGCAGCTCTGTTTGATTTTATTTGTCTTCGAAGAGAAGTCAAGGGAAAATTGCCATCCGCTGTGCCCTTTGATATGGACCAAAATATTTCAAGAGGTACGGCGCGCAGATGAAGAAGAAGAACAGGGATTATCCGGGAGATGCATAGTTTATGGAACTGGCTGTTCTCGTGCGTAAATGGCAAGAGTTGCATAGACTGAATCAAGAGGGAACCAGAGGGGGGTGGGGACGACAGAGAGAGAGAGGGAAAGTGACGGAGCGACGGAGGAATATAGTGAAGAACCGAGAGAGAGAGAGAGAGAGAGAGAGGCTACAGAGCGACTTGGTTGGCAGTATTCGTCTCTGCCTCTCCAGCAGCGGGAGAGATGTGCGTAACATGCAGTGGAGAGAGGTGATCATCATCTGCGCGCCGCATCGCCGTGGACCGCCGTGCGCACTCGAAGACGGAGACACGCCGAGGGGCGCAGCCAGCTCTGCCGAACCTGTCGCGAGCGAGACGCCAGCAAAGCCGACGCTACACTCTTGAAGAAAAGAAGAAAAAAAGAAGAAGGAAGAGTAAAAAGAGAAGCGGTGCGAGGAAAGATGTCAGCCCTTCAGACGGTGATTGGGGGTTAATCGCCCTGCTGTGTTTGGAGGCACTCTGACGCACCGGCAAGGAAGCGAGAGCGCACATTTTTGTAGTTATACGGAGTCCCAGCACCTCTTTATCACACCCAAACCGGACTATCAAGTGAGGATTTTGCACACAGGGGAACGGATGCTGAATTTACGTGGCCAGCCGAATATGAGTCCGCGCGTGTCTGTGAGCTGAAGTGGAGTGTGTGTCTCCCGCTGCACGGCTGTCTCGGTCCGCCACAGACCTTCCTACGCTAGGATGCAGCTGCTCAGAGTTGCGTGGGCACTGACCGGCGCGGCGATCTGCTGCTTTCTCCTTCTCCTCATTCACTCCCACCTGCTCAAAGAAGGTAATCAATCAGAACTGAGACCACAAATGACCTGTCACCTTTTCGCTGTTTCAATG
This sequence comes from Nannoperca obscura, assembly GCA_036024295.1. Lineage (NCBI taxonomy): Eukaryota > Metazoa > Chordata > Actinopteri > Centrarchiformes > Percichthyidae > Nannoperca > Nannoperca obscura. The sequence continues at coordinate 32,430 of JAVQJL010063090.1, read as the reverse complement.
CGCCATCGCGTTCCTCGTAGTTTATATGAAGTTTTCCGCTACAGCAATTCCAGTGTGCGGTGCGTCCGTAGCTTCGGCGCAGTCGCAATCAAGTAACACTTTTTCTTTTAGCCTCTGTAGTAATAAAAATCCCATCAAAACGGCACTAAAGCAGCATAGTTTGCACGAAGCACAGATGGCATTGCTGGGCTGTGATTTTCCTCTCCCGCAATGTTTCTTATCAACAAGTCATTCCCCAGAGGATGATCGATTGATCAATTTTGTACGATCGAAGAAATTAGTTCAAGCTGTGCAGATAAAAAGCAGAAAGCTATTTGAACCAGCAGCTCCACTGTTTGTATAGAATACTGATTTGTTGTAAACGTTTTCAATAGATGGCACTAGAGTCTAGCTTTAGGGTAACATTGAGGTCAAGCGGCTCTAATGTCGTTCCATTTACCTTCTATTGTGTTTTCTGCCCCGTTTATGTTCAAGCCGGGATACATTTCAATCCCGATCATCATTCACACACCTCACAGCGAGGCTCAGAGCTTCCATATACTGTCCACAGTGTGTCTACCGTCGTTGCCTTGCTGTACGGATGGCACATCCTGCAGGACGCTGTGGCAAGTAGTGCAGCTTTTCCGGTAGGGTAATTAATTGACTTGCGTTTGCTGACATTCATCTGAGTGAATGACACGCGTTTTAACGACTATGGCAATCAAAAGAAACAAATTCCATCAGAACCTAAGTGATGTTTCAGTGTAGCAGATTATCCCTTTGTAACAAATCATTAATTCCACCTACAATGTAGCATAATAAATACAAATCATACCTGTCTACTGGGAGATCTTCATGCAGAGGTTGAGTACACTTACTGCTCAAACTCCTTATGAAAGTCAAATGGTGAAACCCAGGGAATTGCTGTTCTGTATGAACCTGGCATAAAAAACAGCACTTAATATTCCCTTTATACATGTATACCCCGGGGCAAGCACAGTCTGTTTGGCACTTACGAAGTGTTGTGGGTTTTCTTTGTGCCGGTTTTTTGACAAGCGCGGCTTGGAATGGCCTGCCATCCCCTCCCTGCCTCCGGCCCTGGGCAGATATTCAGGTCAAGCAGTGGCAAACACTCTCCTCACCGTTGTGAGTCCATGACCACTGCGGGGTACGAGAATCTCCAGCCATACTGAAGGGAGAGAGAGAGAGAGAGAGAGAGAGAGAACAACTTGTCTCTCAGCCAAAATGGGAGACAAGGGGGAGTTCAGGATTTTGTACTGGCACATGTCCCAAAGCTTTCCTTTGGAGTTTTAATTTACTGTGGCATGCTAGCCTTTTCCACAGAGGTCAAAAAGAGGATTGTGTGGCCACCTAACAATGCGAAAAAAAGTGCTGCTCATGGCTGTGTTAATGCGAGGGACTCTCATTAGATTCAGGCCATCAGCATTGTCAAGCTTGTTGACTGGCAAGGCAATATTTTTGACCTTCACCACCGAGTTGTTTGTCTGTATCATGTTGTGCTTTTTACACCAAGGTGTTTTTCCCCTAAGCCTGCATTTTCTTTGCTCGCAAACTTGACACCGAATAGCTTTTAACTTTGGGGGGGGGAGAGAGAAAAGCTGCTGGTTGCTCGGTGGCAAGAAGATGCAATTTAAGTTCATTATGGTTTATAAGGTCCCATTTGAAATCTATGAGGGAGAGATGGAGGGAGAGAGGCGCACAAAAGAGGGTTGAGAATATCTTCACTTTAAGAATGTCCAAGGTCAAAGCCAGCTGTAAGGCCTAATAATACATACTGATAAAATGAATTCAAAGGACTGCATTAGTGACAGTCTTTTGGGGATGAGGATAATGAAAGGCATTAACAAGGGGCCTTAAAAAGAACAGACCCTTTTTAATCTTGTCTCACATATTCTTTCATAATAACACCAGGCTTTTGTGCAAACGCAACCCTCTCCAATGTGAACAACAAAAGCAACAAGAAAAAGGTATTTTTAGTGGCCTCTCTATCATGCTGCAGGTTGATTGTCTCTTTCTGTGTTTACATGCATGGTTGTGTGTGTGTGTGTTGCTATTGCTGTTGGTGCAGATGTGTATGCAGGTGGTATGTGTCCTGAAGTTAGCCTGTCGACAGCACATATCCGTATTATAATACCAGTAAAGGCGGCAGTGCTTGCTAGCTAGCTAGAGATCTAGGATGATGATTTTGGTAATCGGGAATACTTATGAAGAAACAAAATGTCACCACTCTGCCAGTTAGATAGCTGAACGTTCCGGTGTATTTTGGGGAGGCGTGCACCTCATTGTGTCAGCCCTCTTGCATAATGTGACACGGGATCTCGCACAATGAGGAATGACGATGCGGAGAGGGGTGGATTGGGAATGGAAACTTATTAAAACATTATGCATAGGGAATGTGGATGAGTTTTGCGCCATTAATTTCTCACACTGTCCACTTCAATAATTCAGGCAATGGAGCAAATCCCATTTGCTCGTCATTGGCTGAGATATTTGTCACATGGCGATACAGAGTCTGACAGGTTCGTGGACAAGGTCTTGGTGTGCGAATTCACTGGTGAATCCAAGGCAATAGTTTGGTTTTTCCCCCTGCACAGGATAAGGTAAAATAATGAAGAGTTTCATCCCCAAAAATGAGATAACCATATATTACTATTCGAAAATGTAATATTGTAGCATGAAATTGAGGCCAATAAAACAATAAAAGTTATGAAGAGCAGCTTCTTTAAAACCTTAGTGGCCTGTAGTTCTCTCTTAATACAGCAATAACATTGTCGAGTTATGTAAAATTATGCATCAGGAATGATTCAGAGATTTATTGTTAAATTGTCAAAATTTCAGAATATTTCTCTCTCAATTAAGAACATTATTTGTTGAAAATTATCTTCTTAAGTGCTGTAGATTATGAGTTGGTGTATGACCAATGAACATTTTGTGTCACAAAATCAATTTTAGTGCTTTGGCATAGTTGTTTTGGAATAAGCACCTTCATAAGTATCTGAGAAATCAAGTTTGAAAGGACAGAAGATGCAATTGGACTTAAAGTAGATTTCAAGTAAGACAGCACTTCCCTGAATCCCTGATAAATCCCTCTACTAAACTCATTTTTAACTGTACCCATTTTGCTAGTAGACAACGCCGGTGTTTCATACGTCAAAAAGAGGCACATTGTCTAAACTGTCTCTGTGGCAATGACAAGTTGAATTGGAGTATCGTCACATATTCTTTTTTATTCATTCATAAAGCCTTGTGTCTGCACTCCCCAGTGGCCTCTCAACATCCTATACCTCCCCCCAAAACAGGCCACCAGTCTGCCTGACAACTGCAGTTATTGATCCTCAGGTAAAACAACAGGGTGAGCCGTAATGGGTCAAAGTGACAGTGAGATATGTGTATTCATACACCGCGCCTGACATCAGGCAACCAAACGCGGTTCTCATTTACCACAGACAGAAGCCCAGTCCAGGGGATCCTCTTTAAAAAGAAGATACAGATCAGAATGGCATTCGGTGGGGTGGCAGCTCTGCTTGGAGAAGCCTCAGACAGATTTGGGTCAAGCAGTGTCAAACGCCTGGTGTCATGCACGTACGTGGCCCGTGGAGAAAGGGAAGCCCCGTCACGTCTGTAGACATGAGTTTAGGAGGGAAGGCACCTTGTGTCTGCACTCCCAAGTAGCATCTGTCTTTCACTATTTCTTGTTCAGCCTGAGCTGTTTGCCCTAAGAAAACTGAGGGAAAATGAATCCAACAATTCATGGAAAGAAAATTCTACAGTCTATATGTTGTATGCCTTGGCAGAATGTTGTCAGCCTTAGCACACTCTTGTCACCTGAGAGGTTGTCAGGTGGACTTGGCTTTAAGAGGTCCTTGTGGAACAATGCCTTATCAGGTCACCTTTACAAAGCCCTTAACTCAAAGCTCAGGTCACTGCAGTCTACAATGCCTCAAATGCGGTATATACTCAGTCACAGCCTTCAAGATGTGACCCCATTGCCTGCCAATAACCATTTGATTCATCATGCCTTTTCACAGGAATGGGACTAGTTCTACAACAGTACATTCCTAGCACGGTTGGCTTTCTGCACCAGAGTTGTCAAACAGTGGGTGGTTATGTAAGATACTGAAGGACTGCTACACAACTGTTGTTTGTGCTGACAGTTGTCAGTGTTTTTCCTCTTTATGCTGTACTATTTTGTTTTCCTCTTTTTTTTCTTATTGCATAGATTTCAGTCCAGTCATTTTATCATGCCATCTGTGAATGCTGTGTTTCATTTTTCCATCAGAGTATTAATTGTGTTTGTGCTAAAGAAGCAGAATGCCCGAATACACTACAAGAGCAGTCGTTAAAAGCCATAGTTGTTTGCCAAGCATCACTTGCATCTAAAAGATGTAGATTGTATAATTACAGTCAATGCCAGAGTGAACTGCAGAATGAGCTTTGACTTGAATATGACTCAGAGATACAGCAGCAGAGGTGTAGTCATTAAGCATGTCTTCCTTTTTAAGCATCTATTATTAACCTACAGAAAGGAGGGATTTTAAAGAATTTAGGCCTGAAGCACAGCTTTAGGCTTAAGTGACGTAAAGATAATATGAGTGTATTTAATGCCGCAGTAATACTCCTTTAGCATACAGAAGCAATGTCGCAATCACCACGTTTTACTTGGCAAATCCTCAGCAATGTCAAATCCCTCCCAGCAATGGTTACACATAGGTAAGCAGAGCATTCCTCCGCATGTAATGTGCTGTAAACCGATTTAATTTATCTTTAATGGTCAGTATCAGCAGCAATCCATAAGTGTAATGCACAATAATCAATTGCTTAATTGATTCATTACTTAAAGGGTTTGTTAATTCATTCACTTCAATTAATCAATCGCAGTTGCATCAGAGACCTGTGGTGGTTTAGCAAGGTAATCTAAGCCTACTCCCAACGACCCTGTTGTATCCTGTGTCCTGGGGCACTTTTCGTGTGTGTGTGTGTGTGTGTGTGTGTGAAATCGCCAATATTTACTCATGGCACTGTTTCTTACAGTTCCTATTGATTGTGGGACAGTAAAACGTTTGCACTATTGCACCCAGTTTTCCTAAAGTCCTATTGATTGCGTTTTGGCAGTGCTGAGGGACAATAAAAAAAGCCAGTGGTTGGAAAAGCTGGCTGTGAGGATCCTCTCTGGGTTCCAGTTCTTTACTGGAGAGACACATCGGCCTTTAGAAAAAGTGATGTCAGAAAGACATTGACCTAACACACTTCATTCCTGCCCTTCCACCCATGGAGTGGGGTCTAAAACTCCCAGAGGCCCTACCAATCCAAACTTGAAGACACAAAATTGTGCTACTCTGTAAAACCTGAAATCAACAAGGACGTACAATGCTTCGTCTTACGTCCTCAAGCACATTAACGTAATGCAGATGCTGATGATAACATGTCTCTTCCTGGATCTAAAATACGGGGAAATGCATAAAGGATTGAGTGTTTTTAATAACTGCAGCTGTATCTTTAATTAAAACCTCATGCAGTAGCCAGGGAATGTGTTCTGGTCAGTGTGATAGAGCTGGACTATAAATTAGTCATGTGAGTGCGTGTACACACACATTTATAAGATTGAATGAAAGAGGTGGAGTGTTTGGCAGACGAAACACACACACACACACACACACACACACACACACACACTCTAAGGAGTAGGACAAGGAGAAGGAGGGCCAGTAGCTGGAGAGGTTAGAGACTAGCAAGGCCATTTGTCTATCGGCTTGTCAGCTGGTGGGAGAAAGATTCTCTCAAATCAGCGTTTTTCCTCCAAGGAAGGGCGTATTCCTTCAGGCCCATTCTTGCAACACTGGCAACATGTCCATCATGACCATCTCTCAAAGACAAGATTGTCCCTCCCCTCGGATGATCAAACCCGAGCTTAGTGTATTCATCAAGATGTACAAGCTCAAAGAGTGCTGATTCAAGGGAAGTGCGCCAGACCCTCTGTCCATTTTATTCATAAGCTAACTCTCCAGACTATTGATTCCGTAACCACCAGGGTGCTTGAGTCTGATACATCCACACATTCTTGAGGAAATGATGGGTGAGAAGTGTGTTTACCCCTCTGCGGTTTCAATTTGTGCTTTCCTGCGGTGTCAAAGGTAGAGATGAGGTCATTCCTCCGTTCGATCAATCGCAGTGTCTCTGTTCATCTAGCCGATCAATAGCTACTTAAGAAGTTTGATCTTCTTTGTGCGTGAGATCACAGTCATTTGAATGGATTTAGAAACAAGGTTTTTCTGTCTCCACAAAAGCTTGGCCCCGGAGGCCATTGTGACACAAATGTGGTGTCTGTGATAACGGGCTTGGTCACGCTTTATGGATCCAGTGCGTTTGAAGCGTTTTTTCCATTTGATAGAAATGTAGGTATAATCTTACATTAGGTTGTCTATAGTGCATTAGCTTTTTGTGTTAAAGGGGAAGAATATTACCAATGCTATGCTTCTCCACCGAAACAAATTGCATGTTGCTCTTTAGAAAAACTAATGGAGGCTTTATCGATTCCAACAAGGCCAGCCACTTGCTTTGTCTCGGCTGTCAGATTGTGTCTAAAGCAATTTCATAAAGATCATTATTTTCTTTCTTGGGATGTCTTGCAGCTAAACAAGATCCTCCTTCGTTCGTTCGTGCCTTTTGTACTGCTTACGGTGGCGGCTCTTATAGTCCAATTGAAAATGAATTAGAATAGAATGACACATAATGAAAATCACTAAAAAACATTGGCACGTCACATCCCCTTAGCTTGTTGCACCCTTGAATAGATTGCTTGTGGGGTTCCAATTCCTATTCTTGATCTAACACAGTAAGAGAAAATGGGTTTAGCTCACTGTAAAGGACAAGCCATAACATTATGGGTCATAACAAGCGGTGCCACTCATTTATCTTCTAATGCCATTATAGCGTGCGGAGGTAAAAGGTGCTGACATGGATATTAGTCATGCAACAAAGCGAGATAACTCAACACGTTTGCCGCACTTATGGTGATCATCATTGACATAATTGACGTAGCTGGCAAGCATTGCAGTGTCAAATTGTAACCCAACAGGTTGCTTGAATAGCATTATTCAAATGATTGCATGTTTTATCTTGTTTACTCATTGGAAGCCCTTTTGTCTTATGAAGTTGAGGAGCATTTTGAATGCGGAGTCTGTGATCCGTGAAATTTAAAACACAGAAGTGGAACCTGCTTTCACTCCCAAATTGATTGATGGGTCTTGTAGTACACAGACTAAGACTAACACAGTGTAAATTATTTAAGTTTTAAGATAGAAAAAACAAGTGAATATCCTGAATTATACTGTTGAGTTAAGTCTTTTGTTTTTTGTATCTGTGATTATACTTTAAAATGCAAAGTCATTGTTTGTGCATCTGTTGCGATTGTAGAGCAGCTTGAGTTTAAGCAGCATCCCTTGTCTCGCAGAACTAGACTCACCCTCTCTTGCTCTGCAACTGTTAATAATCCTTTTTTACAGTAACATCGTTGCTACATATACTTTTATGCGTATGTTTACAGCTCTGCTGATGCAACAGCAGGGAGGGGAGAGGGGGAAAAAAAAGAAAAACAGACAGCAATTCTGCTTCATCATAATCATTACGGTCCATTCCACATGGGGAAGAGGAACTTCATTATTGTACCTGCAGGGACTGTTAAAACCAAACTCATGAATACAGAAAGCTTTCTTCCATGGTGTGTTGTTTCTTTACAGTGCTGCTGCTGCTGCCAGGGAATTTTCAAAGACACATTCTTCACTTAAGAGCTATACATATAGTATACACACTGTGTACACAATGCATTACAAGTTATGCTGGATTCACTGCAGTGGGTGCTAAACCAGCCTGTGGCTCTGCTAGCTGTCTGTGCTCTTAGCTCAAACAAAAGTATGTATAAGGGGTTAGGTGGGTCACTGCTTTTTCCAACCTAGTGTTTCATCATCTAAGTAATGCACATTTTTCTATTTGGTATGCATTGATATGCATTGACGTGATCTGACTCTTACCTTTTATAACACTGACTTAGCTAGCCTCTTCTCCTCACACACAGTGTAACCAATATTCCATATTTCAGAGGTTATTATCTCCAAGAAATTCAAAGTAAGGGCATGAATCAGACGTACCCTAGATAGCATTTCACCACACAGTGTGAAACACAAAAAAGGTGAAAAAAGAAATCATATTTTAATAATGATATGTATTCAGCAAATGAAATATGCCAGGCTTGCACATTTGCATTGCTGAACAGACAATAAATTATACCTTGTGCACTGCCACATAAGCCCAGGGATAATTCCACATCCAATGAGTTGAAAGGGAATAGGGCTTGTGGGATGCAGAAAACAGAATGCCCTTGCTTAAATCAAACGGCGGGGAGAGGAAACATTGACATGTAGGTCCTGTTGGTGCGATTTACCTCCTGCATGTGTTCTCCGGCGTGCCTCGGAGCACATCTGTACAATGAGGTTGGCATGTAAACACAGCCTCGCTCTTTCTGCAAATAAACGCCGTGGCCACAAACATCTGTGCACGTCAAGTTTACATGCAGAGCTGTTATGACTAATACAATGCAGACATATGTGCGCATCCACACACACACTGCAAATATACACCGGAGCCTGACAGACTGTATGCACTATCTTGTGTTTGCTTAAGTACATTGCAAAGCAAATTCCTGTAGCTCCAAGTCTAATTTATCAAACAGACTGTGTAACTGTGTATGTGAAGTTTCATCATACATTCTGAACACACACTCTTCTTCAAGATAGTGAATAAATGCTGCAAGCAAGTGTAGATGTGCACACACAGGCGCAGAGGCAGCTGTGTATACATATGCATACACAGCCACAAAGGGTCATTTGCCCACACACACACACACACACACAGAGACACAGTGCGGCAGGTTCTTATGGGACTCTGGAGAGGATGAAATATTGCTGCAGAGGCCACACACATGCACACAGTCCACATTGAAGCACATCCACAACAAAAATCAACACACACACACCACAAACACACACATACATGGAAGGATCACTGAAGCAATCTTGTCAAAGATTGAGATGTGTGTGGACAGAAAAAGCATCTGCTACTTTTTCTGCACGTCAGCGGCTTGATAACCTGACACATAACATGAAAACACACACACACACACACACACACACACACACACAATATGTTATCATCATCTGTCATTCGGTTGCCACACATTGACAGATACAGTACATTCCAGTTATCGTCTGAAGACTTGACATAATCTCCCGCTCACACACACACACATACACACACACACACACACACACATAACACACAGCCCATATGACTCGCAGGCAGACAAAAAGGCAGAATTTACATCATGGAGGCAGAGCAAGTCTAAAACCAGTGACATCTCACCCCTAATAGTGTCTGATAGGTAAACAGAGCACAGCCACCCACCTGCCTTTTGGCCCAGGTGGAACCACTTGAGCAAATTGCCTCCTTAATTGATGGACTTGAACTGGTTGCTGTGTGCTAGCTTGTGTGTTTGTGTGTGTGTTTGTGACTGCTAGGGTTTCTCCCAGTGCCTGTGGCTAGGGGAGCAGTTATAGTGGAAAGAGAAATCTGTCAGCCGGTAATGAAATAATTGGCACAAATGGTTACACATGCGGGCTTCTGTGCACACACACACACAAATGCATCCAAATGCACTTTGTAATGCACATAAATACACACACAAGTGCATAGACATAGACTTTTCATAGATTTGCAATCTCTTGTGTGCAGTCGTACACACACAGTGCCAACCATGAGTACAGATAACAGCCTAGTGAAGGAGCCTGATTCACCATTTCCTCTGGTTGTAGCTACAAATGAAGTAAACCTGTGGCTGAATATGGACAGACTTTTACAGCAAATGCGGCTGAAAGGAACAGATGTATAAAATGTAGAGATGGAGGAAGATGAGAGAAAGCAGAAAAGGACACTATATATGTGTGTGTATACATAGGTGAGGAGTAAAAGGTAAGAAAGAGAGATGAAAAAATGATGACAGAGATGGAGGAGGAGGAAAGGAGACAGAGAAGTAGACAGACAGACAGAGAGAGAGTCACAGGTTGTTGCCGATGGGTTGCTTCCTGAAATACATTCTTTTTGGGGGAGGGCTACCATGGCAACTCAGGTAACGGCAGACAGGGATTGGTTGTGCTAGTAACCTGCACCAGCGCTGAGAGAGGGAGGATATCATATAAATTCTGTGTACAGTTTCTCTCCATGTAAGATTTAGTTCAACTACACTATTTAGGATTATCAAGGACTGTTCTTCATCAGAGGGATGAGAGCTAAGATTACTAGCCAAGTTTCTGTCATTTCCTCTCTGCACAAGAAGTTAATGTAATGGTTTTAATAAGAGTCGCTGTTGGTTGGTTATCGCTGTGATTATTTTGAGGATGACATGGCAGAGGTCATAGGTTTTGTCTATTTGCAATGTCAGTGTGCTCAGAGTGAAAACTACTGCCAACCAAGAGACCAACTCTGTTCCCCCAAAATATGTGAAAAAGAGATTGGACTGTGGCAAACTTTAGGAGGAGGCGTTTGCTAAAAATAGATAATGTGCCCTGTGCATCACCATTAAACTGTGGTGGTGGAAGTATTCAGATCCTTTACTTACAAAGTAGCAACACTGCAGTATAAAAATACTTCATTACAAGCTTTAAAAATGTCTCTTTAGTAAAAGTTACATCAATATTATTAGCAAGATGCACTTAAAGTAAAACTTATAATTCAGAAAAATGATCCCTGTGATTGTCGTACTATTATATATTATATTACTGGATTAAGATTGTTAATGCATAATGGAAACGTAGCATGTTACTGGTTAGCTAATTTACTTTATACTAACTACTATATATTGTCTGGTAGTTTATTCTAAAACATTTCATCATATGTTTTGGCTATACATCTGTAAAGTAACTAGTATCTCAAGCTCTCAAATATATGTAGATGAGTAAATATAAAATATGTCCCTCTGAAATGTGGAGTTTGAAGTATAAGGAAGCAGTACAGCCTCTTAGAAATCAATATAATTTAGGAGTTCATACAAAAACACAACATATTATCTTATTACAAAATAGTTTCAGTCAGAATTTCAAAATAAAACAATATAAAATCCTAAAAATACATAACTTTATTATCATGAAATGCAAACGGAATGTGTGTTGGTATCTTTTGAGTATTAAATCCCAGTCAAACATAATATCCATTGTTCCTAAATTCAGTGTTATGTGGACTGTTGGATGCCTTGATACCCTGACGTCTTCCTCCACCAGGGTCAAAGGTGAAACACGTTAATGATGCATTGCTCCTGTTACCATCATTCCATCAGTCTCTGCCTCATTATTTGAAAATCTAATTGGGAAAACAAGTTGAAGCTATGTAACAAACTTAAGATGAAAGATTTAACCTGTATAGTATTATTTTGAGTGCATTTTTGTGTTTGTATAATTTTATTTAAAGTAATAATTTTTTTGTTGTTTTGTCATTAATCTCAGGTTGTTTTGCTGTGTTTTGTGTCCCTGGTCACTGATTAAGCCTTCTCCCATACTATTTCATGCTCTGTTTTAAAAGCTAATATATAAATAGTTGCCATAATTAATTCTCATTCATGCTGCTGTCACATTTTACAGTGCGTGAGGATGCAGTAATTTGAGTCGAGAGCCGGTCGCATTTACTCAACAGCCCCAAAATAGCTCCATAATGGTGCTGTGCAAGTACATGTGTCTTGTAGTGTAGCCCCCTGGAACTGAGAGAAGATAGAAGAGAGGACACAGTGAGAGAGTTGTGTGTGTGTGTGTGTGTGTGTGTGTGTGTGTGTGTGTGTGTGTGTGTGTGTGTGTGTGTGTGTATGTGTGTAATAAGTGTGGTAGATGCAGATGTGGGGATGTTGCGCCAGTGAAAGCCACCGCAGGGGGCTGTACACAGTTGTGTAATGTCTGTGCAAGTGTGTGTGCATGCAGGCAGGTGTTTTTCCATGCTTCCCTGTGTATATGTGTGCCTTTATGCAGTTGTGTGTCATTACAGACTCCAGTTAACGTGTGCGTACCTATTGTGTGTGTATGTGTGCGCGCTTCAGAACCTGCAACACAGTTAATAATTAGCACAGACAGCAGGGGGAGGGCGATGAGACAAAACAAGAGGGAAAACAAGACCAAAGAAAAAAGAAATAAAAAATAATAAGAGCAGCCAGTGTAGATGAGTCCCCCACGCACCCACCCTCTGGTTACCGTGGAATTCCAGATAAGGATGTTTCCTCTCTTATTCTGCTAACAGGGCTCTGCATTGGCTCTGACAGAGCCTGAATACCAATTACACTGTCCTGGCACCTCCTTCACTGGAGATAAAGACAGAAATAGGGGTTGTGGGAGCAAGACAGAGTGACGGTGGGGGGTGGGAGAACGGGGGGGACGACAGACAATACAGCACAGAATAAGGGACTGCGTGTCTTTTGGCCCAATGGGTGAGGAGAGACAGATAAAAGCAGGAAAACGGGGAGTATGTTAGAGTTTTGGGAGCAGTAAACAAATGCCACTTAACTCTATCCACACTCCCTCTGTCCACAGATCTCCATTCTCTAAGGCGATCAAGGCAGCTTAAGAAGGTTTGTCCCCTCTGTCCTTTGCTGTCCAGGAGCAGCTTTATTCCCCTTTTCCATCTTAAAGTGACGGTTGACCATAGTCTGGTAATAATAGTGGAGGCCTGATGATAGCTCTGGTGTTGAAGCCAATGCATAATTTATCATTTATGCCGCGCCGCAGTGAGCACATAGTCTCCTTTAAAGCACATTGACTGTCTGTGCTCCATCTCTAGCCCCTGGCTTTATTACTAATGCACACACATTTGAATGCGTGCACACGCATATTCATAAATGGAGAACTTCCTCTGCATACTTGACATGCTCGCATCTCTCCTTCTTTTTCTCACTTCCCCATTTCCTTCTCTTTTGTTTACGCAAAACTGCTGTCGCTACAGTAAACAGTGCTGTTTCCTCTGTTGGAGCAGAGTGTGTTGCCAAAAGCAGGGTGTGGGATGAGAGTTCAGGTTCTGATGAACTCTTAAAAAAATAAATAACTGGATGTGGACGTGCTAAAGTCCCCAGTGAAGAGCTACAATGACAGAGGCAGTGAACTCTTTTAACTCCCAGAGCACTAACATTGTGTCACTACTTGCTGTGATACACAAAGCTTTCCTGTATCTCTCTTTCCTTTCTCGCTTCTTTCTCTCAATGGCAGCAGCAGTATTTTTTATTTACTTTTTATTGCAGAACTCGATTCCCAGGCACTACTTTTGTGACCGACACAAAGACTTTGTTAGCTTTGAAAAGCAGCAATGTGCCGAGCCATCAGCTCCTGCTCATCCAGTTATTGTGGGACGCCGTGTGTGCGGGGCACATAGTTCTTTGCTGCATTTGGAGTCATTGTCCTCCTCCTGTGTATTTGTGCATTTAGCACTTTGTGTTTTGTTGAGAGGAATGGTGTATTTTTCTGCAGTAAGCAGGTTTACACTGTGACTTTGTGTTGACTTGCGGGATTAAGTTGAGCAGTCTGTTGTGTTCAGCTAAATGAGTTCACCATCACTCTGTACTCAGACTTTTTATAGGGCCCTATGGAGTTTCACAATCTACACATCTTTGGCTGCAGAAACTAGCAAGATGGTTAGTTGGCTGTAAAATATTTATTGCACTAACTTAAGCCAATCATAATTCTTTTTAATTGATAGCAAGAAATTTTTTTCCACTTTTCAGACAGGGTCCTTATTTATTAATTAAATGGCAACGGTAAGGGTTTATTTCTGATAGGGCTGTTAAAGTCTGAGCAGCTCCAAGACAGAGTCAAGACCAGGGCCGAGGCTGTCGCTACCATTGAGCCACCAAGGTCGTGTCCTCAGGTTTATATTCTACATTTACACACAAATTGCACATGGTGGGTTTTAAAGGCCGACCAAATAGACAGGACAGGGCAGCCTGTATGTAGCCTGACGGGCAAAACAAGCCTGCATACACTCGCTTCACCACTTGATGTTGCTCGTTAAGCTCAGTGCTTTGAGCAACTGATGAGGCCTCAACCATTTTTGTCAGCTGTTCTCTTCTCTTATCTGGATATTGGTGGCGAGACAGTAAGAAAAGAATGTTTAGTGAGACTTTTAGTAAGACAATCAAACCAAAACATTAGAAGTGACAGGGGCAAAAATAGGATAAAACAAAAAGTGGAAATTATGTCCTTGCCTGTCAGTATGGTCAAGACTACAGATCATCATGCTTATGGAGAACCATACATTGATAAATGGTTTAATAAATAAATAAATATGCCATTAAAAGCACCACAAATAATATTAACCAAAAATTTAGGCATTAAGTATAGACGAAATGTGACAACAATTTATATTTCTTTATTGATTTCTGTATTATCTTACCTTTGCATATAAATTGAATTTACTTTCACATTTAATTTTCCATTATTAATTTATAAATGTATTTATGTATGTATTATTGTTCCTGTGCATTTTCTTTTTACATTTCTTTATGCTTTTCTACTTTATTATGCAAATGAGGGAACTGTCTTTCAAACTGTGTCATGGGGTGTGCTATCTATGTGCTATTGATACAGAGCGCTTTATGGGTGCATATCTTTGTCATTACATTGAATGATTCAGTTATTGCCTTATACCCTTAGAGGAGTGTGAAGGGGCCAGTGTGCTTTGGAAAGTACCATTAGCTACTATTGCTAGCATCATTGTGTCAGGTAGAATGCTCCTGCACACATTTTCTTGATTAATCAGTAGCAAGTTTGTGGTGGTACCGGCATATTTAAGAATATAAGTGAACGTTTTAATGACAGCAAATTCAGTGTAACTCAGACAGCGTTGGTCATGGTAGAATTTGCCAGTTCCTATAGCTGAGACTGAGACAAATCTGAGTCAAAAGACCCCTGAGACGTAAGTCTGTGATAACGAAAAAATGTCTGGAAACCGAGACCGGACTCCAGTGCTACAGCCCTAATTCTTGGTTGTATTTCCACTAGCAGAAGTTATTTTGCATAGCTGCCATGTTTGATCAGCAGTCTTTAAAAAGATTGGGGGTTTTTGAAAGTCAAATTTTAATTCCTCTGACATTTTTGGAGGGGGGTCACATCAGCTGCCTCTAACAAGGTTGCATAAGCCAAGTAAAATAATTTCACAGTGACTCACATACATGAGAAATGAAGTTGAGCTGTTTTCTTTTCCCAAGCTGCGTTGGTAGGAGTTTAATTAGCTCTGTCAGATATTTTGCAGTGATTTTTATTGGGGCCCTATGGAGTATATCCAAACGCATAACCTTAATATGTGGCATAGTGGAAGTGAATATTAGGGTAACAGCTTATCTGTGTTGCATATCACAGTGCTTGTAATATTGCCAAAGAATTCTCATGCTTGTCAAATTAGCATTTTAGTTTATTCCCTGGTCACTGCAGCACTTTTTCTCTCCAGAAAATCATAACTGTACACAACAGAACCTTCCTCTTTAAAATGAAATTGTATCCCGCAGGTTCCAGCATGGTGTCCATGCCAATCTTCACCTCTTTCCTGCAGGGAATATTCCAAACTATTTTAGAATTTTTCTGTATGCGTCTCTTCTTCTTCTCCCATGCACCCGAGGCACGAGAATGCGATATCTCTGCAACCACGGGGTGGGCAGTATGGTGTGTTATCGCTGTTGACACACTTTAAGAGGCACCACACATGCACAAATGACACACACATACAGGTACTGCATTGCACGAATAAGAAAGATTGTGACTCTCGTTCTCAGTGCACTTCAGGGGCAGAGGAGGAACAAACCACACAGTCACACCCTGAAAATGACAGAAATTCCATTTCATATGATTTCTCAGACAGTTCAGCTCTGCTTGGTTTTGTTTAAATTTACCGTGTTCTATGCTCTTCTTTTAAAGTCTTTTTTTAGTTTTACAATGTTGTAGACCAGATGGTGGATTTAATATTAACAAAAGTCACAGTCACTTGTGTATACGCCATTGCACATGCATGCATTTGCTTCTGTTTTGCCGTATGCATTCTGTTCATCATACCAGTAGCCAGGTTATCTCGTCCTTTATCATTATCTCCTACACTAGCTCATAAATCTGTGCGTTGATAGCGCTGCTCCAGCGCCCTAATGCATATTCATAACGCCATACCTAAATATTCATGAGCAAATGTCTGCCCAAACAGCTTCCCCCGCCAGAATAGTGAAATATAAGACACAGTTTGCCTTTTTATGCGCTTGTTTTCGCTGCTGTTTGTGGCACTGGGTGGGGAGCTTTGGAGGAGATGATGTATTTGCATGTCTCAAGGAGAATTATGGGCGCGGAAGTTTCCCTCCAACTATGCAGATGACTTCACCGAGGTAGTTCCCACTTGAGTTGTTTTTTCCTCCCAAAATTGTCCAGGGGCTGGTAGTTGAAGGTGAAAAATGAGCAGAGCAACAACTTTTGATAGGTTTATTTTGCAGAGATGGTGCACATTCATCACGGTTACAACAATAAATGACATATTACCTCTGCAAATTAAAGATGCATCACTACCACTGTTTTACAACAACAGAACAGTAAACTGAATGTATTTTATAAGTGGAAATCAAGTGCCCCTCTGAAACCTTTCAATGTTTTTATTGAACAGCGTTGTGTTGCTATAAGTCAAATCTACTTCTTGATACTCACTCTTCTGTATTCTGTACATCTATTTTTACACTATCATAATGCAATGCAAAGTGCAATCAAAAGTAATGCATTAAAGTATTGACCCTGGTTCAGACTCTTCTCTCTGATTCTCAGGTAGACAGTGGAAAATAGACAAAGGAGAAAGCCATGCTCAGAGATGTCATCAGATTAAAAACAAAAAAACAAAACAAGGCAGAGCGAATGTGTTTTTTCTTTCATTTATTCACTTCAGTTATTCTCAGGATGAATAACTTGAGAGCAGATTGATGGCAGATGTAGGGAATGGGAGGTGAGGAATGCCAGGTTGTGATACACAAGAAGAGGTTGTCAGTATCCTGTCATCTTTTCATTAGTTACAAGCGCTGGCTACAGTATATTTGCAACAACAACAAAAAAATACACCACCAAGTCAGTCAAAGCATGGAGACATTTAAATATAATATCCACAATGACATGTCAACCATACTTAAAGCAATACTCCACTTTTTAACCTTTATATTCAGGGCTTTAACATAAGGAGCAGTGATCAGTACAAGGGAGCCAACCACGAGCAATTCAGAATGGCCTCAGAGTGTTGCAGTCCACTCAAATATAACAGTAATAATGGTCATCTCCCTTCATTAAACATCTAACCTTCTTCTCTTGGTTACAACATAGAGGACAGTTACATCCGGGATGTTGATAAATGAGCACCCTTTAGCAAAACCTGATGATTCAAGCTTAACTGAACAAAATGACTAGGCTTATGAGATTGGGGTAACTGCTAAGGAACCCAATTATATATGGTGGGCAAAAAAAAAAGAGGCCCTGAGGTAATTCCTCTATTAATGGCCTCTTCCTTACTGATGCTTAATTCACCGTGAGTTTTCCATTTCCTTTACTTTCATTTTACTTCAGCCTCTAACATAAAGTATTTACCATGTTTATGAGTCATTGAGTATAATTACATTACTGTAACACATTTTAATAAAACATTGCAACTACAGTGAGTTACTAATAAAGCCTTTACACAAGTGGCTGGAAGTCCATATTACAGGTAGCAGTTTCATCCTCACCTCATTGCAGTATTTGTGTATGATTGCAGGCTACTGCAGCACAGGGTTGGTCGGTAACCTTAAATCAGAGTTTAAGACGTGCACATATGTACGATTAGGATTTTGTGACATCACAACTAGATTGGAATCCAATCATGGTCTAGTGTGCAGCTTACATGTTCAGAGAGTAGAGGTCATTTTAAGTATTTTTAACAAAGTAATTTAGGTTTTTTGTGGGGAAAAACACATCAGACACAAATTCCTATTCGAAGGAAAGTGTTTTTGTTTCTTAAAAGTTTACTTCTTGTATTGCAAATATGTGGCAAGTGAATCAGCAGCTGTAAAGTGCAGTGGAAATGGATGTGAAATTCTGTGTTTTGACTGTGTAATGACAAAGTGTACAAGCAATCTAACAATGCATTGTTCCCAGGAATTTCTTTAATTCATTTAGTTTGTTTTTTCAATTTTTCAAGCATTCACATGTTCTAGTGGGCTCCAGTTAGCAAGCATGCAGATTTAAACTCTGAGTTATCCATTATATTCCATTATTATTCATGCCACATTGCAAACTTGTAAGGGGACGCTAAGCAAATGCCTGGCAGTCTTTTAGTGATGAGTTATAATACTGTACCAATCTTGATTGCCTTGTTTGTATCCTTGTTTGTATCCCTGTGTTTTTTTAATTTAGTTTAGCTGTTGCTCATATTGAGGGAATCTCTAGAGAACAATCCAGCAGGTTGGAAATCAACAAATGTACTGGAGCTGTTGCCAGGAAAAAATTTGAACTTCCTGTAAAAAAAATCACTTGACAATCACTCATACCACTAGGCCACATGGTCTAATTTTGTTATTGGGACCAGCAGAAATGCAGCTCCTCTTCCGAAATCAAGCCATGGAACTGTTGTGCGACTGTGACAAAATGACAATGCTTGACAGCTTGTCCCTTCGTCTGACAGCCTAACGTCCCTCGCATCGCTCTCCCCCCAGCAGGCATCATGTGGACACCAAATTATTCATCTGTGAAACATTTGAAATGGAGGAAAAAAGAATCAGAAAGAAAAGAAACAAAATGTCTTTCTTCCTCTCTTTTACATCTTTCAATCAGGTGACATTCCTGAGTGTTTGTAATTCAGTTTCCAACAAGGCAAAATCTGCCGCACTGTCACTGACATGCAGTGAGCGTAGCATGTGCGAGTGTGTGTGTACATGAATGAAAGCCACCCATAACAATGGTCCGACATGAGATGAGCTGTGTGCTTCATGCTCTGCGTAGTTGTCTCATTGTCAGTCAGCTGTCAGGAGCGTTATTGCGATGATTAGGAAAAAGGCCTTTTGTTCAGACAAGAGAATCATATCCATTCAGCTCATTTGGAAGGGAGGTGGAGAGGAGAGGAGAGGAGAGGAACGTTTTGTGTCAGGAGAGGTAAGGACTGATAAATCTGACTGAATAACTTCCTGTTCATCCAACCTCATGGCCCACATCACACAGTTATTTTTTTACAGTTTTTTTGTTTCCTCCTACCTTCCTCACTTGGTCCCTCTCATCTGTCTTTGCTCGATCTCTCCCGTATTTTCTTCTGCTTTATGTTTCCCTCTGTCTCTCACTTGTCTCTCTGTCCATCACCTCTTCTTCTCCTGCTCTTCCTCTCAGACACAAAAGATACAAATTGCTTTAAAGTTTAAACTTTAAAGTCTGAGTGAAGTGACAGGTGCATGCTTTCTCACTTCCTGCCTGGCTTTTATTGGCACCCTAACTCGCAATGGTAATTGGGTGAGCTGATAATCAGGGACAGTATAGAGGGTTTTTTGTACTATATTTTGTACTATTTTTCAGCATGAAAGACCTGAAGGCATCGGGTAATTGAGTGTTCGCTTACAGGTAGGATGTGTCGTGGATAAGGTTTTTTAACATAACTTTTAACCCCACAAACTAATGTTGGTGGTGAATGATGTTTTCCTTGTGTTTGCTAGCTATGCCAAGTTATGCTAGCTTATTAATATAGGTAGTTAGCCGAACATGCATGTAAACACACTGTTAAATCCATTAATTACACTTTTTGTGTAATCCTCAATCCATATTTAACATAATGTGTTGCATACATACAAACTGGCTACACAGTTTATTCAAAGCACTTCAGAATATCAGGCCCTTCGAAAATGTTTATGCAGCCATCAGCTTCACCCTCAGTTTCATTGCTTATCATCCAGGCCCACTGCTGGAACAGTTCACCTGAAAAGCAGCCAAAAGCCGAGACCCATCAGCGAGAGTGGAGGTCCTGATGGGTCCTGTCTCTCTGTTTTCATCTCCTGTATCCCTTGTTGTGCTTACAGCCTCTTTTTCCCTCTGGGACACAAAAATATTAACTTTCAGCGTGTTGTGGCTGCCAACTTCCTGCACCTAACGGCGCATTCTGTCCATCACAGGAACTGCTTTAGACGGGGTTCTGGCAGCGTAAGCAAGGAGTTGCTCCTTCAGATGTTTTGGTCAGTCACCTAATAGACTCATTTACATGTTGCGCTGAACCTATCATTCATGTGTGATTGCACTATACTGTAGACCTCCACTCCCTCTCTTGAAAAGACTGCAGCTATATAGTTAAATTAAAGAGGTGCTTCCATTCACATTGGCTGCAGGAGTTGTTTTCTTCTTTGTGGGCAAGTACAAGTACAGGGTTGCCTCTTTGTATATTGACTCTCTGCCTTTAAATAATTAAACGTTCAAGAACCGTTATCCTCTCCCTCTGCTTGCTTGGGTCACCATCTTGAACAAATACAGCCTTATGCACACCGCAAAAGGCAGTGAAAGGGAAAAAGTCTTTGATTCATTGCCCTGGCTATTAACTTTCAGGCATTTGTGACTTGTTGCACCAGTTTTTCCTTTACCTTGACAATAACCTCACTTTCACCTGCACACACAGTTTGCCAGTCAACAGTCTTTTCATGAAACCTGAAAAATCTGTTGTTCCATTTTATAAATCCACTTTGTCCACTGTGTGCAAAAATATACAAATAGAACTGAAGAAGGCACCAACAGTGTTTCACTTTCATCAATCCACCACAATGAATCAGGTTCAACAGTTAATGGGATTTGGCAACTTCTACATACAAAAAAAAGCAAAGAGTAAAGAGAAAATAAAGAGCTACCTGTAGGCCGGCACAAATTAAATACAGGAGAGGAAAGCTGCAGATCCAAAAAAAGATGCCTTTTTATCTTGCTCTAAAATACAAGGACAGAAGCAATAAGAACACACAAAAGAGGCTCTTTACTGCAGCAGTTTTCTGTCAATTTTAATTCATTTTTAAGATCCTCATTATGAGAGACAACAATATTCTTATATCAGCAATATTTAGAGGAATGTCTGAAGCAGAACCTGCCAGCAGGGCCACTGCTGCTCCACAGAAACTTGTGTTGCAGGATGGAGAGCTCATTTTAAAGGTGTAGAAAATGATGAGATTTCAGGAGCGTGGATACGGCAATAAGACGATCACTAAATCCTATAAAAGAGGGCTTTATTGCTAAAGATAACTGTAACTACAACCCAACCCAAACCACAACGCTGATCTTATTATATGCAGTCTGCAATGTTCCCCTTTGACTAATAAAATAAAATGGATCATGCTCGGAAATTGGCATTGACATGTACTTAAGCTACATAATACCTTGAAGGAGGGCTCCATGACAGTTTGGTGCCTGTGTTTTTCCACTTTAGGTGTAGTTAGTTGGGCTTAATGTCTGTTTTCTGGGGTATTTATATTTATTTATGCAGCTTTTAAGACGGAGGACAAACAGAAACATGAAATCCTAAAAAGCAGATCAGAGACGGACAAGATTGATGGGGACACACACCAACAGAAAGACAGACAGATCAGAAGACCGATAGGACTGGGAGAAGCTGGCAGACAGAGCGATATGTGTGTGTGTGTGCTTGCCTGTTTGTGTGTGTGTCTTTATGCCCCAGCTGAGCCTCGGCAGAGCCGCAGCACAGAGGCCAAGTTAAATGGGGAGGGGAGATTAAAGGCAGTGCCGGGGCCTGCAGCCTCTGTATTCAATCACCGCTCTCCCCCACACCTCAGCCTGCATGCTGATCAAGCCGCAGTGAAAGGAGCCATGCACCCTGCCACTCCCATACATACACAAGTGTACAAACTGCCCACTTGTGCTGTCATGATATCTGATTTTTAAATGAAAAAATATTTAGGATTAATGACAGTATCCCATCGTCATGTTAATAATATTAAATATTATTCTTTAATGTTGATTATATTACTCTTAGTATTGCATTGCCAAATTAAAAAGCCTTACAGCTTATGTTGGATTTAAGCTTCTGTGTAGAAGTGTTCCGGGTGGTCCCACTGTAGGTGCTTCTGGATAAGGAACATTTCACCTGTTGATTTGTTGCAGCACTCTGCATGTGTCATGTAGGGTTGAAGGTTTTAACTGATTACTTCCCAGGAATATATAAATTCTTTGCGCAGGGTTTCTTGTCGTAAAAGAAGTTTGTTTTTAAAAACAGAACTGCCGATAATCAATCAAAAAAAGTTCACTCCAATTTTCTGGTGTTTTAATTTTGGCAACAATTCCTTTTTAAACTGCACAATATCTACAAGGTATGCAATTTTACATCCGGGTGGTTATGTGAGAGAGTTTGACTATCGATATAGTACTGCTCTGAGTTGGCAT
Organism: Nannoperca obscura; assembly: GCA_036024295.1. Taxonomy (NCBI): domain Eukaryota; kingdom Metazoa; phylum Chordata; class Actinopteri; order Centrarchiformes; family Percichthyidae; genus Nannoperca; species Nannoperca obscura. Next base: position 9,970 of record JAVQJL010063090.1, on the reverse strand, counting down.
GTTAGTTTGGTGGCATGAGGAGCTGGAAGCATTGCTCATTGACATTTAAGTGTAACGTCAGGGCGATGCTTCACTAGTTTAATGCTGCTTTGAAATCTGCCCTACTGTTCTGATTCGGGGTGCTTGTTGAACCGTCTGCATGGTTTGCATTAACAGTGTCCAATTATTTTGCCACACAGCTGAAACGTGAACAGCCATTTTAGCATTTTAAAGAAGTAATTGGTAGATACCACAACAGGTGAAATGTTTATCCAGTTATATTACTGCGATTACAGCAATTTGGGTGCAGCAGTTGTGTGGAAGCAATAATCACAGTCGGTGTGGAGAGGACGTCATTGTTGTAACACGTATGATATTCTACTGTATCTGAACATACATGCTAAAAATCCCAGGATCTGGAAACAGATTATAACAAGAATTCCCCCAAAATACCAGATCTCCATTTTCAGGATTGACCGCTAGTGTCATGTCAGACCATCTTGACATTGCTTAATTCATTTTGAAACAGAGCGACAGATCCGATGGGAGCTCTTGCACTTGAAAATGGCTTTATGTCCCGAAATATACGTTATTCAGGGTTCATACAAAGTCTTAAAAGTTTGGAAAATGCCTAATTTTAACCGTTATGTTTTCAAGGTTAGGAATTAGCTTGAAGTTAAATATAATAATATATTTTCAACACAATCTGGTTTCATCTACACAATCACTCATGCAAACCAAAAATCTTTTAATATCTGAAATAAAAGGATCTCATTGTCATATGTTATCTCCAGCTTTTATAGTAAGAATTACGATGTGTATGATAAAGACTTTGAGGGTCTGGACATTTTTGGATTTGGTACCTTGAAAGTGCTTGAATTTTACTCTTAAAAAGCTGTACAAACCCTGGTTAGTCTTGCGTTAACAAGAAAAAGAGGAAATGCCTGAGCCTTACTTCAAGTTGTTACATTATATCTCCACTACACACAGTCTCTGCTGGAGAAAACACGAGCAGCCTAACCTGATAACCCTCGCAGTTATTGTGGTCTGTAGTCCCTTGTTGCCCCAAGCTGCAGCTACATTTTTGAAGAGCTGTGCCTCAGCTCTGTCAGTGCCTCCAGCAGCGCTACAGAGCCTCTGTGACACCCTGATGCAGAAACAGAAGTCCAGCATTCTCCTTCACATCACGTTTGAAAATATGCCGGCCCTCTGTCCCCAAAATATCCCAACAACAATGAGTGAACCTTTTTGAAGTCAAGATAAAGACTTTCCTTCTCAAAAAAGAAAAGCTTTGTTCAACTGATATTTTGCTGGCAAAGAGCTGGAGAGGTTGTAAATTGTGAATGTTCCCCCCCCGCTGAGTGCCTTTTTTGTTTGTGCATGTGTGTCAGTGAGAGAATAAATGGAAGATGGAGAGAAAGAGCAGGAAAGATCAATTTTTGGAGGAAGATAAAGTGCAAATACAAAGAAGGCAAGTGTTAAAATAAAATGGCAACTGCTTTTCACCTAAGAAACCATGCATGCATCACATACACTTGCTGATGCTTTATTATAGATTTTCTCACATTGGAGCCCAGCCAAATCTGATCAGGAGCCTAACACGGTCTGACATACCTTGCTTCTGTTCCCCAAGGGTGCAGAAAGAGAGAAATTATTGGACTTTCACACGTTCACCCAGAGGTCTTTATTCTGCCAAATCATAGCAACATTTAAGGGACTTTGCCTTATCATCATTGCCCTGTTGTGATGTATCCTCTGGGGGACGAAAATGTGCTTAATTGCAGTAGTGAAGTGACACTGTGAATCGTGTGTGTATATGCACATATGCTTACCTGTGTTACCAAGGGTTACCGAGATCGTTTGTTTTCCCTTTTCACCCGCCGTTTTAATTGATGATCATTCATTGTTTCACGCCAACACCCTGTTATTAAGCAGAGGTCATTATTATAAAACACTAACGCTGGGGAAAAGGGCGTCTCATGGGAAAACACTGTTCTTTACGTGCTTTACACAAGGTCACAGTATGAAAAAGGGGGCTCTAGCTTCATTATGCTTATTATTCAGTCGAATTTATTTTAATCACAAGTCAATGCAACAGGAAAAAAAACATGCACTGGGCTGATAAGAATGTGTCTCAAATCCTCTGTATTCTGAACGCAGTTGAACAAAAGCATAGGAATCCTGGGACCTTAGGAAAGATGGTGAGGTTTCCCATCTGGAGCTGCTGTTATTGATGAATTGCTTGTACCAAGAAATCTCAGAAAGCAGTACAAAAGGTCAATTGCAAGTTCCCAGAGTCATGGGTAATGTCTTTAAACTGCTTGTTTTGGCCACAAACAGTCCAAAACCCAAAGATTTACAAATTGAAAAAAGTTATAAAACAGAAAAACTTTTACATTTGAAAAACTTGTTGAACCAACAAACCATAGCATTATATCGTAACCATTTTTCTTGATAATTACTAATCAAAATTATTAATACATTTTTTTGTCAATCAAGTGATTATTTCAGTGCTACTCTCACCCCTGATGAAGACACCCATCCACCACTAATGAAGACCAAATGACAGAAAATAGATTTTAAGAATTCAAAACTGGAAGTCTACAGCTATGTTAACCGCTCTATACTGCTAAATGCTAACAAGCATTTGAAATGTTTACCATATTCTCCATCTTAGTTTTATGTGTTAGCATGCTAACATTTGCTAATTAGCATTTAACACAGTTTAGCTATGGCTCATGTTTTGGACAAATTAAAACAGAAGCTCTGTGTTATCCTGTTTGCTTGATAGGAGCAGATTTATTTGTCGGAAGAAGTAGGTGTAGGAAGCAGAGGAGGTTTAGTTGTAGCTGCGGTTGCATGGCAACATTTACTCAGCCGATATGTGTGTGTGTGTGTGTGTGTGTGTGTGCGCGCACATGTATTAGATAGAGGGAGAGAGAGATCCAGGTCTTTCTTGTGGTTGTATTTGGCATTTATATGCTGCATTTACGCTTATATTCTTTTATAAGTGCATGTGTTTATGTTCTATGTGTGTTAGTGCTTCTGTGTGACGGTTGCTTGCCCAAGCAGTTTAGGGGAAAAAAGGGCAGAAAAGGGAAATCAAATCACTTTTCAGAGTGGCTCCACAAAGCAAGCGAAGCTCTCATACAAGCTTGCTTCACCCAAAATAGATCGGCCACACCACAGTTCTCTCTTTCTCTCCCTCTCCCCTCGTCATGATGAGAGAGTGCCCCCAATGAGATTTGTCGCCAGAACTTTCTCTGACATGGCAGTATAGGCCGGGTATTAATAATTTCAAGGCCAGCTTTATGATGCGTTTTTGGTCACTCTATCAGTTTTGGAGGGGAAAATGAATGTCTACTGTAAGTTGAGGCAGTTTGAAAGGAGTTCAATTATTTCTAACAGCAATCTGCTGCACGATGCAAGATGGTGGAATATTATCTGTCGCTTTTTTTTCTCTCTTTCAATTAATCATCATTTTTCCAGTGTAGGTGTCGGCTTTGTTAAATTTAGGCATCAGAGCTAGTCAAAGAGTAAAGTTCAAGACATGTGCAGCGCTCAAGCAAGAAATGAGAATTTATTTTATGTTTTAAAGGGATAGTATGCTTATTCGCTTTCTTACCAACAGTTAAATGAGGATCTATATCATTCTCATATCATTCATAATGTAAATATATTAGTTTTTGTATATATATATATATATTTTTTTTTTAAATATTGTTTGCATGCTATATTTTATATACATTTTATATTGTTATATACATATCACATTTGATGCTGTAGCACTGCAATTTCCCCATTATTTTTTCTTATCTGTCAGTTCAATATGAAGCTAAAGCCAACAGCCTGTTAGCTTAGCTTAAAGAGTGGAAACAGGGGAAAACCGCCTGGCTCTCTTCAAAGGTAACACAACCCGCTTTCCACCAATCTCTAGGTCTCACTAATTAACACATTATATCTAATTTGTTTGATGTTTTGTCATACAGAGCCAGGCTGGCTGAGGTTCCATGTTTCCACTCTCTATGCTAGTTTAGCTAACCAGCTGCTGGCTCCACTTTCAAACTGAAGTTACAGATTGGCAGAATGTCTTATCTAAATCGGCAAGAGAGCGAATAAGCATTTTGTCACACTATACCTTCAAAACTATGGACGTTGCAGGAAACATGTGGCCCTCCTACTGCTCTGTATAAGTCATTAAACCACTGTGCTCACTGGTAATCATTCATCATTTGTAACCTGATCTGAATTTATCAAAATCATCAACCATTTCTGTTCATCCAACTGGAACATCATTTTTCACACTTTTAAAAATCAAGGACATACTGTACCCTCTTTAAACTGCTTTCGATTAACATCAAGGTCTAGACTCCAAATAAATTGAAGTCCAAGTAAGTGGCCGGCTGTATTGTTTCTGGACCTCACTCTATTCCTGCTCAAGTGCAGGTCGTTTTGGAGATTTCATCGTCATCCGACTGCTCTTTTACCTAAAGCTGTAATTTCGTCCGCCACATGCTGTTCAGCTGGCTCTTCCAGCCTCGGATTAGGCTTGTTAAAAGGATTAATTTAAAAACTAGCCCGCCAGGCCTCAGGGTAGAGGGATGACATCAAGTTTCTACTAATGCAGCATTTGGATCCCAAATGGGATTTCAGACTCACAGTCTTGGCGCCGGACTCTCTTCTCTCATTCCAAACAGCTGTAGCCGGCTGGAGTGATATAGCATTTTAGTCTGGCAATGTCTAACATGTGCACACGCACACATATACACACTCTGTCCTCTCCAGCAGAACAGATGCAATGCTAGTTTCCAGCTACATCAAGCTGCCATGTAGTGTTTCTGGGTTAAGTGGAGAATATGTGTAAAAAGAATTTTTTGTAAGCAAGGCTTTAGCCATTACATGGATCGTTTTGATGTTCAGAAAAGAGCATGTCCGTGTCTTGGCATCCTTATATTTCATATTGCCTCACAGCCAAACACACACAAACACAGACACACAGTAGTCATTCAGAGGCAACATGGCAACATTGTTTGCTCAATACACAAATCAATATGTTATATTTCAGCATTTAATGTTCACCTTACGCTGCATATTTTTAGCGTTGCTTGCGAGATCACAGTGCTCTAAGGACGCCAATGTCAGATGCTTGATTGGCTCAAACTGCTTGGTGTGTGAGTGCATGATGCAGCATGGCCGCCATGAGCTGCTAGCATGTTTTTTAAACTCTTGCCTTGATGCTAAATTGCAAATGCATTCACAATCCCATTGGACAAACTAGGAAAACATGCAGTTGCATTTACAAAATGGTTAGCTAACATTAATATATCATTATCAAGAGCAATACCGTGAGTGGGTGTAAAACTGTTACTTTCAATTTAAATATTTATAGGCCATTGGTAGGAATGAATGCAAAAAGTTAGCTGTACACAAAGAAATAACAATATTGTTTTCTTCAGTCCTATCTTTTCCCCTTCACCTTTTGTTGACTAAAACAACAATAATAATCAAATTTAAAATGGCTAAAACTAATATGTATTTTAACCAGAAGACAGATCTAATACTAAATTAAAAAATAGCATAGCCTGTATTAGCTGAAAGCAAATATATTACTCTCACTCAAAGTAAAATACATATAATTTATTGCTTCGGAGCATTTGTGTTTCTCTATTTTTTTGGTCGGGAGCCCTCATCTTTATGTATGCTGCCACAAGTCTTACTGTAAAAATGAGGGCTAATTAAAACCTCATTCTGCTAGACCGCACTTCAGTAATGTCAGTAAATTTCATGGCAGAATGGATTTTTGTGGCAAATTTAGCAGGGCACTCAGAAATATTTTAGAAATAGCTGTTTCTTGTGCAGCACAGTATGCAATCCCAGCATGACTCCGGCACATTGCAGATTTTCAAAGGGCAAGAAAGAGACTATACCTACTCCAACTTCCAAACCTAAACCACACAATTTATAAATATCTATGTATTTCATTCAGCAGATTGAAACTCTGAGAAGCAGCTTTTAGTTGTATCGGGATCTCTTGAACAGCAAAAACAAGAATAATTCTAAAGAATTAATGAAAAGGAGCCTCTTAGAATAAAGAAAACATTTTCTCAGACATCTAGGAGTAGAAAAGGAAAAAAGTAATGTCTCCCTGCATTGTTGTAGCTGTGCTGGACATTTCTCAAATGGCAGAGCAATTGTAATGTGCTGAGGAGCAGGAGGAAAAATAATAAAGCATAGGAGCATGTCAATAACATTACGTTGTATTAAGCCATACGCTCTGCCACATGAATCCGTCTTCTGCCACAGTCGGAGCTTTCATTTCACTCTAGGGTGGCCACACATACATTTTAATCAGCCATTTGGCTGGCCAAGCTGACAACCGCTCGACAACAGAAGCTGATAAGGGTGATGATAAATCATAGCGCTACTGGTACAAGCTTTGGGTTTGTTTCTGAGGACACCTGCCAGTTTTAGATTTTTTCCACTATTCATGAGGCTATTCCAGGAAACAGGATTACTGTTTCCTCTTTTCACAGTCTAATATGCAAGATGTAGTCAAATCTCTTCACAGTCATCCTGTGAAGAGATTTGACTACATCTTGCATATTTACATGTGTAAAAAAAATGTCAATTATGAGCCAAAACACAAAAGTTATTTTTTTAGGACCAAATGTGTAGGTTTCTGGATACTGCCTTTTTGGAGCTGTGAATCCAGTAATATTTTTTAACCTTTTCTGCAGGTCCCTCCAGGCCAACAAAAAGAGGAATGCTTTGTAGTGATGGGGAAGTTTGGTTCAGTTCTTTTTTTTTTTGCTTTGTTTGTTTAGTCTTGGCATGTTTAAGAGAGGCAATGTACGCGGTATCCCTGGCACTGCGCTCTGGAGGCTGAGCCACAGGGACGCTCGGAGCAATTTGTTTTAGAAAAGAAGGAATGGAGTCGACTCCTGCTTTATTGGGCCCAGAGACCAGCTTGTCCTCAAGTTCACTCACGTAATATTTGAGAATACTTCAAAACACCCAGAGTACTTGCAGCTGAAACCAACTTGTTTAAAACTCTAATACTCTCCAGCAATCCTCTACGGATTGATGTCACTATCATCACAAATACCTGAGATTCACACCTGAAATATTAAACATATGAGTGGCACATTATGTTCATCCTGTGTGGGGAACTTGAATTGAGAGTCAAGACTAAATAAACATATTTCTCAGGGTAATAGTGCTAGCTTTTTTAGCCACGCCAGCGGCATGGCTACAGGGATGACAATATTGGTCTGTTGGTTGGTTTATCAGTCAGTCTACCACTTTGGTCCAGACTGAAATATCTCAACAACTGTCAGATAGATTGCTATGAAATTTGGTACAGATATTCATGGTCCTAAGAGACTCCATCTGACTTTGGTGATTCCCTGAAATATCTTCTAGGTCTGGGTTTTGCCATCACTGTGCCTAAGTTCAGCCTTGCAGAGCCATTAGCAAATTGCACTTGATGAAAACTTAAATGATTTCAGCCTTATCAGTATCATTATATTAGTCATATATGGTCATGTGCCTTGCAACGTAGTTTAACAATTTCACCAACAATCTGGTTCTAATCATCTCATCTGATGCACGATTTCAATTCAATTTATATGTTAAGACATTTCCTCAAACTTATCCTCGACATGGACCTATATACAAATGCCAGCACATATGTTGCAACTGAAATGTTTCATGAGGCAGAGCACAATTCTTTTTATACAGGGTTTAAAATTAGAAGATTCATTATCTTCCCCATATAGAAGTCAGTGCAGCTGTATAGAACACAACATACAGTACGTGACAATGTAAGCCAACAACATGAAAATGTCATTAATTCAGCTTCCCGGCAGCTACAGCTGTGACAGTAAAAGCAAGGTCCCTGTTTTGTAAAATGTAGGCAAATATAGGAGCCTTATTGACTCAAGAAAGAAGAACAACAGAGATTCACGACGTCAAATCAGCCACAATGTTTGAGCTTGTTGACTTCACACGTGGTACCTCAGTGCCACAGCGATCCGCGCGATTACATAAGACATCCAAACAGTCTTTTGAGCTTCTTGCAACAAGCGGGGTTCCAAAGGAGAAGGAACTGACAAAGCTGGGAAGCAGGAAGAAGGCAGCGATCTTCAGAGATGGTGGGTGGGGTAGGATGCAGGAAGTAAACGCGCGCACATACACACGAACAGATTCACATACACTCACACACACACAGGAGCTTACGTGACAAGTCATTATCCGGCATCACCTGGAGAAGACAGAGGAGTTGCGAGAGGGAGGAGGGAGTTAAGTGAGAAGGCATGAAGGAGAGAGGAGAATAATGAAATTAATGTAAAGGAAGAAAGGAGGACGGAGGAAGAGGAGGAGAGCAGTGGTAAGGTGGTGGTGGGTTCGGTCTTGATCTCTCAAGTGCCAAGACACGACGCATCTTTCTGCACACTTATAATTACTTCCCGTTTTCTTAGTAGTATTTATAAATAAACACATATTTATACCACACGTACGGCTACTGGCTTAAGAGTAGTCACTACAGTAGAGCTAGAGATGGCTAACATTGTTCGACATATCTGACAAAACAAGAACAATAAGCAACTTGTCATTGTCCAGTAAAAAACATTTGATTTTTTTCCATAAACTGAAAGAATAATAGTGCATTAAGTTGCATATTTACATTAGTATACTTACATGCAGTATACTATGTATGACTTGTGTAGTGCATTCATTTTGACAGGTAGTGTTGTCTAAAATCCATTGTGCACTTACTGTAAATGACAGACAATTGCCACACGCCAAAATATCTGCCAGCTTGTTTGCTCACTTGACTTCAATTCAGTTATATTAAAATTAACAAAAAATGAAAGTGCTTTTACTTTTAGCTGTAACAGTCACAACCGCCGCTGCCATTTTCATACGTTGGTGGTCCTCCCCGTTATGCTTCATAGCCAATATGGCGACCGTTGAGGGTGAGAAGTGTGCCACACTACGCTTTTTGACCGTCATGAGTACGTCATCCGTGTACTTATTGTACACTGCATTTTGCTATACTTGTCAGTGTGAACGCACTTATGCACTCAAAATATTTAAGTACGGAAGTACGCAATTTTTCTTTATGGCCAGAAAAAAATAACATTTCTTCAGCTAAATAGACCATTGCATTATTTGAAAATTCACTGTCACAGAGCTGAAAACAGGTCAGCTTATTGTTTTCACTGGCCAACGATGTGTCGTGGTAGAATTAGCTGTTCTCATGATATGCGTGCATGGCCATATAAGTGTAGTAAGTGTCTCTGTGTGTGTGTGTGTGTGTGTGCGCGCATGTCCGGCAGTAAGTCAGTGTTGAAAAGCATAAAAAGAAAGGAAATGTTACTGTTGTTAAGAGCACAAGTTCAAGTTGTTATTCAAACTATATCCATACATGGCAAAATTAGAGTGCCGGCATAGAAGACAGACAAAACACAGAAGCATCACACAAAGTTAAAACTATTTTAATTGGATTGGTGCATAAATCAAAACACGGGTGTCAAATTCATAAAATTAACAAGCATCGGGGGCTGTGCAGCTAATGTCCAAAAAAATTGCCTGCTTAGCCTTACTTGCTGCTAAGAGAATGTTTTTTGTGAAATGGAAGATTCATAAGTCGTTTTTTAAAGGTGGTTATTATAATTTTTTTAATCTCTGGTATGGAAGGAATAGCTGCCATGACATGACAAATCTGCACTTGAATGAGACATAACCAACACTGTGACTTGGTTATGGCCCCTGTGGTGTCATCTTTTCCTTGGATTTTCCTTTTTTGAGTCTTTACCTGAGAACTTTGCTCCCTCTACAGGTAATCAACTAAATATTAAGTTTGATTATGTGGTGGTGTTCTGTAGTTGATCCCCCGATACTCCTCGACCCCCCCCCCCCCCCCCACCACGTGTCAATCTTGTTCCTCAATAGACTCACAAAGAAATTAACTAAGAAAAGAAAGGGA
>JAVQJL010063087.1:0-23689 GCA_036024295.1 Nannoperca obscura | reverse complement strand
CACACACACACACACACACACACACACACACTTTACCTCCTGTAACTCCAGTTCAATGATCTGTTCCTTGTAAGAGTAGGCTTTGTTCTCTCTCTTCATGTTGACTTTCTTGGTGCTTTCTTTCTGGGCGCTGCAGCAAGCGTAGAGGCGGAAGACAGAAGTAAATAAATGACAGACAGCAGAAAGTTCTGCAGACTAAGTTCAGCAGCAGGAGAGGCTGGGTTACCTCTGGATGATGCTGTTGTCATACAGCTCTCCCTCGGGTGTCAGCATGATGGCGTACTCCTCCCTGGTGACATGGAGCAGAGCGGGTCGTGAAAGCCCCTCGGTGACGTGACTGATGACCCGCGGTAACAGCTTGTTGGGGGAGAAGCTGGAGAGGGCACCAACTGCATTCTTCACTGCCTGAAAACAAAAACATAAGTGCTTAACATCCTGGCAGCATGAAAAATAGATGAGTAAGACATTCAAAACATACTGTTTATTTATCCTTCAATTAATGTTATTGGTGTTATCATCACAGGAATCAGTTAAAGAGGTACTTAACACATAAATGTGTTTTTTTAAATGATGCCTGTACTGTGATGTACTGTGATGAAATCAGCCCTGAATCTTGCAAGCCAATCCTGACATTCGTCTGGTTGGGACCTGTCGGCGTCATGAAATTAATATTAAAAAATGACTAATCATTGTCAGTCAGTCTCCCGTTTCCCCAGACCCATGCCTCCTATAGTTGTTGTTCCTTCACTCATTTTTGCTGGGAGAGAGAGTTGTAGATGCAGAAGGAAAGGGTGTGTGATTTTCAGACCTGGTTGTCAGCGTTGACCTCTAGCAGATGCGGCAGAATCCCTTCCAAATTCTTTTCAATAAATTCTTCTGCTTTTATGTTCATGGAGGAGAGCAGAATAGGCCAGATGCCGCAGCGAGCTCCGACTGAAAGAGATCCATGTGGAGGGGACAAGATATCAAATATGGGACAGAGCACCAACACACTATCCCAACAAACCCACGGATCCAGCATACAGTTAAATCTAACTGTGGTTAGCAAATGGGAGGCAGGTTCATTCTGAGAGCAGCTCATTCTCATACCTATGGATGGATGATGAGCGACTATGAGGATCTCCATGGCCAGATTCTCTGCTTCCAAGGGGTCCCCCCATTGGCTGGCAGAAGAACAAACAACACACAGCGCTTCCAGCAGGAAACGAGGGGGAATGTAGCTGCGACCCAGCTCAGTCAGCTCTCCAGAGTCTGACACCAGGATGTCAGGGGGCAAAACCTGGACGTTTACGGCATACAGTCAGTAACAATCAGGCCGAGAAAAACTAACTGGTCAAACTGTAGCGGTTGACTGATTCAATGATCCACTACCAGTTTCTAGAGATGTAGCTCTATGTTTGTGAGGTTTACTTTGTGTTTGTTGATGACCACACGGAGTTCTCCCAGAAGGCCATGGGCAAGACTGGATCCACCCAGAGAGGAGAGCAGCTTCCTGATTGTCTGTTGAGCGCGTTTCCTCACACGCCAGCTCCGAGACAGCAGAACCGCAACAGTGGCGTGATGATACATCCTACACAACAGTCACACGCATGAACATTAATGCGTTTCAACCACTACGAGGTTAAAGCAAAAGAGACAACCCTGGCATACATTTATATTCTGTATTTTCCCTGCCCTACAAATTCATTAGATCTCTATTTCAGGAAATCAAATATTTACAGGAAGTCACTGTTAGGCTCAAAGATCATATTCCAGTGGTTAAAAGGGACAACTTGAACTCCCCCTGGTAGATATACTTTTTAATCTTCCAGATAACAACAGTTTGCAGGCAAATATGTGAGCAATGCCTCTCATTTCTCAACCACTTCACGCATTGAATATATAAGAACTGTAAATCATTTTCAAATAGACTCACTGTGATTTGCTGGTGTTAAGCCTGTGAGCATGGTCCAGGAAGAGCCTTTCACAGAGCAGCAGCACGGTGAGCTGAGCTGAGTGAAAAAGACAGAAAAAGCCATCATTTCATGTTTTCAAATTTTAAAATTCTCATAAGCCTTTAAGCCAGTAAGACATGTTGCCTTACTTTCATCGTTGGCCTGGGAGAGGAACTTCTCTGTGGTGAAAAGAGGCTTCTTCTCATCTAACACCAGGTTCCAAAAGCTGGAGAACTTGGCCTCTGCAGAGACAAAAAGACAAAGAATCCAGATCATGTCCCATCCCTGTATGCTAAGAGTTTAACGGTGTCCATAAGTGAGAAAACCTAATGATGGCAGCCTCACCTGTCTGTGTCTCCAGCAGTGCCAGCCGACTCAAAAGGACAGAAGCTGTCACACCTTCTGCAAGCAGAGCATGCTGGGAGTTTTGCGCCACAGCCTTCTCCACTGTTTGGAGGAGCAGGGGCATGAGGTCTGAGGCTTGGGCCAGACTGTCACCTAAAAACCGAGAAAGAGGTGAAAATACAGGTCTAAGAAATGAGTTTAATTTAAGGATGTGTATATTTGACACGTAGAATAACGTCCCTGTGTGTGGCTAACCTCTGAAGGCCCCCAGCATGGCCTGAAGGTAGGCGTGTCGAACCAGGGAGGTGGACGTCTTGAGAGTGAAAGCTTTCTTCAACCAATCCAGCAGAGCGGTAGGAACTTCCACTGTGAGATGACTGCTCCACTGAGAGAGCACAGACACCGCGTGCACCAAGGTGCCCTCGTGAACTAAACGAAACAAAGAAATGTTAGTACTTCAAGGCCCGAGGCACAACCATGTGCTCTTTTGGTGGATAATCAAGATGATTTGTCTAAAGTTAATAAACCAGTGTAGCATTCTGGTAAAAGACGTTACCTTCTTGTTGTAAAAAAGGGATGAACATCACAGTGACTGCAGAGCTGAGAGTCTGGCTAGAGGTTCCGGACACGGCATGATGGCTGCAGCTGGCAATCCCTAAAGCAAGACCATGAACATTTTCAGGGTTAAAAAAAATGTCTGTTTGTAATTCTCTCTCTAATAATTGTAAATGTCTGTAAGGCCTCTTACCTGACAACACACTCATCTTTTGGGCAACAACTGTGAGCTTTCCCTCAGACCCTGCAACCACAAGAATTATGATGCAGGCGAGCAAAACCAGACACAATTGAGACAATATTACACTTTAATATGTAATTAGTTAGTTCACCTCCAAGGATCTTGAAGAGGTATGTGACGATGTCCTGAACAGCAGAAGAGTCGCTGCACTGCTGGACCAGGTTCTGCATGGCCTGGACTGCCTCCTCCATCAGCTGGGCATTGTTAGCTTTCAGCTGGCCTGAAACACAGACCATTCCAGTTATGCTAAATTTCCCTCATGACAGCTGAGTGTTTTAAAAAGTCCACAAGACACACACAAATCTAAATCATCTGAGCATTCATTAAAGCCTTACTAGCGATGGCCTTTCCAATGTCCATGGCATACTGACTGAGGTCGAGAGTTACAGCGGACAGCAGGCAGGAAACGGCTGCAATAGGACCAGAAGGTGTTTTAATCCACTACATGTGAGCTGCCTGAGCGTCACGCAGGTACGTTATTGAACACGGTCATCAGAAACTGAAAGCATCTCACTCTGCAAGGCGTTCTCTGGGCTCCGGAGCATCGTCTTCTGTAGGGTAGGGAGTAGCAGCTCCTTGAACTCAGAGTGGGACACGTGACGCAGTAAGGAGCCACTTTTGTCCAAAATGTGCTCTTGTGGTTTTGTCTTGCTCATAAGGACTGATTTTATGTACAGGTCCAACATGGCACTCTGAAATTCAGTAGACACAAGGTTATATGTTGTAGGCGTACAATATTTTTATCTGCGATTCAATGTACTCCTTGAAAAGATCTGAAGGACGCCTATCCAAGCACGGTCAGCTAATGATGTTAGAACTGTAGACATCAGCAACATCAGAATAAAGAATCAATAAAATCAACTCACCTTATGTTTCTCTATTGTGGCTTTGTCTTTCTGAGCAGAGCAGAAGTCTAAACACACCCCCAGCATGACCAGAGTAGTGGGGCTCTGGTCCAGACTCAACAGTGTGCTGATGTATTGATCAACCAGTCCAGGGTTCTGTTCAAGACAACAACATGTCAGACCTGTCCAGCATCCCTTTGTGTTTTGCAGCTGCTGTCTCTCTCACAGATGAGCATCCATGATGTTTCTAGATGTTCAAGCTGAGGTTATATGTAAAGTCTAATATCACATATTGTATATCTCACTGGATTTTACAGGTTCACAGCAGCAATGGTTTCTGATCAGCCTGAGCTATAAGACAACAGTATAAACCCCCATCAGGAGAGGATTATTATTACAAGGGGAGATGGGTAATAAAACATTCCCCTCCTCTCTCAGGCGTAGTATTATTTTATTTATAATATTTACCTGTAATGATTTATGTGGAAATTCCTGCTTAACACAGTGAGTGAAAAATCTAAGACAAATGCTCTTCCCGCAGGATGAACTTCTCTAACAAGCACAGGTAACTTTGTCAAAATCCTCCGAAGCCTGGTTCTAGACCTCTGCATCGCTCCCTAGAACTCTCATTTATTTAGTGATTTAAATAAAGTGAATGACAAAAATGGCAATTTAGTCTGATCCTCAGGTTAGATCCTCCCCTCCATGACAATGTATGTACTCACTTCCTCCAAGAGGTGACTGAAATTCTTGAGGCTTGATTTCTGAGCCGTGGTCTTGGCTCCACCCACCACCTCAGCCACAAGAAGGCTCTGAACCTCCACCTGAAAGTGAGGACCAACAGACCACAGGATGATACCAACATCCAAAGTAAAACAATGACCCTGGTCAAGAGGGGACAAATTCTGTGTGACAGATTTGGCAACTCCATTTGCACCTTCAACAGGTAAAGAAGACACTAACAATTAACCCCTCAGTAAGAACCGCATGACGGGATATAAACATTTCAGAATCACATTCATATAAATTATTATATGTTAATTTAAAAAGATACTCTTTTACTGACCATTTTCTTCCAGATGGGTCCTTCTCTTTTCTCTGGGGCAGAAAACACACTGGGGACTAAAAGGCAGGTCCAAGACAAGCCAATGAAGGCGGCAGAGCCTGCGCTTTTACTGCAAGTAAAATAAGGTGAACATAAGAGGGGAGGACAACCAGGTTCATATACACAAAGACACACATCTATATTTATTTGATCTTTTTTTGTTTTTGTTTTGAATGTTTCTTTTTAGCCAACTAACAGTAATGTACTCTGCTGTTTAAATGAGTTAACCTTGTTTCTTCCATAAAACACTTCTTATTGTGTATTAATGTAGTTTATTACGCATCTGCTAACTGGACTCATATCTTCATAATGATATACACTACACTAAATAGTTACTGCTGTCAAAACACAGAGTGGAAAATTAAAGATGTCTAAAGGTAACAGTGCTATAATGATGCACCCCTTCTCCTCTGGAGATCTGTAAATCTAGGAATTTATTAAGTGATACAAACAATACTAAAAACTTTATTTATTAAAAAACCTGCAATATAAAGTTCAGAGGAGTACCTGGGCTCTCCATTTTTGCTGATGAGTCCACTGTTCAGCAGGCTGTGGAGGAGGCTGGTCACCAGGATGTCAGGCTGACTCTCAGCCAGCTGGCCAATGACAGAAAGGAGCTCTCTGCGCGATGCAGCATCTCTGAGAAGCACACACATCCATGTAAACACACGGACATACACTCACGGTGTTTCCATTATTGTGTCCACCCCATTTAGGCTCTATCATTCAGAGTAGGCAAAATAACAGGAACACCTTTGTATAATGTAACACAATTCAACTCTGCCACACTACATCCTTCAAACTGACCATACAGTTGAATTAATGCCTCTCTAAAACTGAACATTAGACCTTCATGGAGGGGCGTTTCTTGCAGGACAGTTGTGTTAGCTAGGTGCACCCAATAAACTGGAGACTGATTGTAAACATTAAAACAAAAACCTGTTTTGGGAGTATTCCACTATGTCACGTGTGGTTTTCTTATGGCTGAGAGTCATTACATACACCTACCGGTATCTGTGTGGAGTGAGGCAGAAGAGCTTGCATAGTCCTTTGACAGCAGGCTCTGGTAAATCTGAGAGAGACATTTTAAAGAAGCATTAGTGTTGATGACTATAGCAACTATTTCAAACAGTGTAAAAAATGAAATGACACAAAATCCCTCACCTTTGCCCGTTATACACTTTTTTAGCTCTCCAAATATCTCCTTGCGCTCATTCACACTGGCTGTGGTCACTTTGACCGCAAATTTCTTCAATGTGTCTGAAACCTGCAGCAACACATTCACATTTAGTATAAAAGACCGGTCTAATGACTTCATTGAAGTAAATGGCAGCAGTGACGTCGTCACTCTGACCTTCACTCCAGGACCACAAGATATTCAGTTCATGATCGTATTGAGACAGGGAAGGGCAGTTAGTTTTTGCATTTTAGCGCCTGGAACTAGGGAAAACTCTGCATTTTCTCTTGAGGAATGTCTTAAAGGATTGGCTGGTTAGCAGAAAAGTAGTTAATTGATTTTATCGACTAAATCATCTCAGCTCTACTTACATGCTGCTAATTAATTTTTGGGGCCTTGATGTTAACATCAGGACTGTGTCAGTTTAAAGTTTTGTCTGAAATTGTTTTGGATGGTGTTTCATATTATGTAGAGTACAGCATAGATCTGCTCAATAGGAATAATAATTTGGCGTTATATGAATACAATTGAACTGAACTGTGTAGGAATGAGCTTTCTTCAGAGAAATGAAAGCGAAAAGAAGGAAAATTTGTCTTTTTATGCACTCACAACATATAAGTTACGGTAACTAATAAAAATGTATCACTTATAGAGGGCGTGGCTTAACTAATCATCACATAAAATGATTATCTGCCTAACTTGGACAATTCGGTCCACTTGAATTTAATGACAGTAAGTTTAAACCCCTGATGAGTTAGTTCACAAGACAGCGTTATCCAAATAAAGCTTCAGCTAGCCTCCCACTCCCACTGAGGACAGAAACCTGTACAGGGTGGTTAGCGTTAGTAGCAGCAGCTCAGTATGATGAAGCCACACTGAGAGCTAACGTTACGTAGCACTGAGCTAACAGCCTGCTCGCTGGCTGTTGTTGAATTTCGCCTTCGTTTTTTGTTGAATGCCAAAACACAACAAAATGTTTATAACGCGGCACTCAGGGGACCAAGAATTTGGTTTCTACCGTACTTGAATGCCTTTCATAAAGCGGGTAGTCTACTATTAAAAAACAGCCACACAAACCTGCGTGTCCGCTGCCATCTTGCCGGTCTTGATGCTGGAAGGATTTGTTGATGTCACTTCCGGGTCACAACTGCTACGAAACTTTTTTTAAATAAAATCTATATTTTATTTATTCTTTTATATTTGTATATGAAATGTAAAAATAAACACTTAATACAAAATATAAATAAATACCTCCCTAAAATATGTAACTGTGGATATTTTTAAATTTATAATGTAAATATTACATTTACACGCATGTAAAATTACATTAATTAAACTTGAATTATTTCTACTTGATTCACAGTGAACTGTTGGTTTGGGAGCATGCAAAGAAAAGATGATCTATGTTCCACAGTAAAACTAAAGGCACTAGAAGTGTTTTCAACAAACTTTTTTTTGCAGGTCGCTAAGTGGAAAAAACATGGTCATGATTTTGTACTGTGTGTCCTTTACTTTTCAGTTACCATTGGATAGGAAAATTATTTAGATAAAGGTCTTTAGTCCTTGGGTACTGCAGAAGAACAATAGCATACATACTGCTTTCCTGTAAAAGACATTACTTGTTTGTTTTTGTTAGGGTAGGTTACTGAGGGTTCAGGTTTGCTGGAGAGAACTGCAGTGTGTGTTACAAAACAGGTTTAACAAGGTGCTTTTTAAGAGATATCTCTTTATTCCAAAAAGGTGGGCTTAAAATAATATTTGGTTTTATGGGTTAAACTGTTGTGTTGTGTTAATTTTGGAGAAACTGAGTTAGAAGGTGACCAGTATGTCTACATGTTGACAATGTTTTCATGGGGTTGAA
Source organism: Nannoperca obscura (assembly GCA_036024295.1). Lineage (NCBI taxonomy): Eukaryota > Metazoa > Chordata > Actinopteri > Centrarchiformes > Percichthyidae > Nannoperca > Nannoperca obscura. Next base: position 15,626 of record JAVQJL010063087.1, on the reverse strand, counting down.
ATTATCTGAGGAGATGAACATGGTTAGATATGCCACCAGTGGGGACTGACAGTGCCCTTCTGATAGGTGGATTTTAAGGCTTTCACTCACTCAACGTTGTGATCAAGCCTTGTAGAAAACAGTTAGTGTCCATGTTTGATAAATGTAGTGTCTGATTAAATTGTTACATAAAAGTCAACAGTTTAAACTCATTGCACAATATACCTGATAGCCAGAACTTTTTTCTCTCTGCTATGCATATTTATTTATCATATTTTACACTGGCCAGCAGGGGTCTCTGTTCCTTCTGATATTCTTTACTACAACTGCAGATGAAATGCAACGATATAAAAAGTGTGCATAGTGTTAGATCTGACTTTAGACTGGTCATTTGACCAAAATAACACAAAACATGAGCAAAATATGAGTCATTCAAGAGATTTATCTATAAATCCTATGCACATCCTACACATTATACTGATGTATAGAACAAGACTGTATAGAGTAAGAGACCCTTTTTAGAAAGATTTTGAAAAGAAATCTGCAACAAATATGGTTAACTTCAAACTTACAGACCAAAAAGTATGACAATGGTAACTTTGAACACATTCTAATGATACAGGCAACTTTGGGAGCAATTTATTTTTGACAGATAACATTTTAAGTGGCAATCAGTTAATTCTTCCCAATTTGAAGCAATCTGAAGCTGCAAATATTCAATAAGTTTGGCATCTGTTCTGTTTTCTTCTCTGCCTTTTTGCAGTTGACTCTCCCCAAATCATCAATTATATCGTCTGTGAAATGGATTCTGTCTTCAGTTCAGTGTCCAGTTGTGAACCACTATGTACAAGCAAACAGCACAAAAGTAGCAGCCTATTTTTGGTTAAAAATCTTAGTAATACATAGTTTTGTTGAAAGTGGTGAGATGGTGCCAGAGCACTTTTTATTTAGATCTCATTTTAACAAATCTTCACGAAGTGGCCGGAGTGAATGTGGGCCTGACTGAGACTGCCATCCATTAGCTACACCCACTTTTCCTTTAGAGGGGGACTGGTTGCCTGTCAATCCCAGGGCCGACACAACCATTCACGCTCATATTCACACCCTTTGAACCTAACCTGTACATTTTCAGATTGTGGGAGGAGGAGAACCAACAGATGCACAGGGAGAACCTGCACACTGCACACAGAAAAGCCCCGACCGGTCAACAGAGACATAACCTTTGAAAAGAAATTATAAAAAACACAGCGAAGCAGCTGAGCAATCAATGGTACCATATCAACTGAAACCTCACACTAATAAGGAGTGGGACTGATAGTCCCTTAAATATCTCTAAACACAGAAATAGCACACACTGAGCAGTTTGCACTCCTCTTTTCCTGGACCTTTCACCTTTGTCCACTCCATATCCCTCCGTCCTGATGTCTTATTTTCCTTTCATCAGCAAACGAGCTACTGTCCTCCTGTGCTATTAACAATGGCAAAGATTATAAGTCCGATAATGATGGCAGCTACCACCACTGAGATGCCAATACGAATCACTTTCACCTTCTTGTTCTCCCATCTTTTCTTTTGCTTCACCTGGTTGGCGGTCTTCTCAAAAGTCTTACTCTGGGGAAAACACACACAAATAGGAGATGTTACATTATGTTGTTATGTAACTAAACTGCTTTTAAATGTCTGATAGTCTTGAACAAACAAAACACATACTACTGGCATACAAACTTCTATAACACATCCAAAGCATACTAAGAAGACATTCAGAAAACACATCATGCTACATGGATAAATTGGTATCTTTATCTGTTATAGACTGAATTTCAGTTTTATGGTTAATAAGTTTGTTTTTCATGTGTATGTAAGAGGGACTCAATATGAAATAAATTACTCTGTTATTTCCCTACTTTTACCTTTCTAAATAATTTGTTTTTCATTAACAACAGACCACTGACTACTATGGTTCGTCTCAGGGTCGACAGGTCACATTGTTCCCATATTGCCCAGTTGGCTGGTGTGAACGTTACTTGGGGGACTAAAAAGCAAACAGGCAGATGAGATTCTAGTCATGCTACCAGTTAGGGATCCACTTTGTGACAGAAGTTCAGCTCATATAGGTTATCAGGGATAAGACACCAATAGGCACCATGGTTAACTTTATCAACTTTATTTTAGTAGCCTGCCTGTTTGTATTTTTAGTTCTCTGAGAACTGCTCAACAATGTGATGTTACACAGGCCAACAGGAGCAATGTGATGTAATGATGTGACCAGCTTGCTGACCCCCGGATGGACATTTGCCTCATGGCATGTCCTGGACTCAGTACCCAGGGAGACCAGCTTGCTTCATTCATCTTAGGAAACAATAGGAAATACCTCTCTAAAAATAGCACCATAAAACACAATCAGGATGTAAATTGTACATTTGTTTTCCTCTCCAGCTCCACCTAAGGTGTATTTATAGACATCAATATGACATTTCCTAGTTTTAATCCCCAGATGCCTGTAGAAAGGTAGTCTGTGTGCTATTTGCTCCAGTCATTCACTTTATCCATGCAATCCAGAGACTTCCACAGAGACCTCTTAGTTACAATAGTTTAGTGTGAGTAAATATGTTTTTCCACTTGGACAGCTTCTCTGAACTGCCCTTGTTTACCTTTACCAGCAGCTCCTCAGCCCTATCCTCCAGGTCTTCAAGTTTGCCAGATCTCTCATCAGCCTTGTTCAGGTTGTCCACCATGATGATCTTCACCTCCTCCACGTCCTCCTGGGCCTGCTGCAGGCGGCTCTTCCCATTCTCCTGTCCAGTCAACACACACAACACGAGTGAGACATAATGTGGATTAATTGTTGGGGTCTTTTTGCCGGAATTTATGTGTGTTAGTGAACTTTCCCGCAGTGAAATTCCGCTGGATAATGGTCATATGTTGTCATAAACACCCAGTGTCATCTATTTGTTTCTTGGAAAAATCTCCTGTTACCCTGTGATTGCGTTATATGTTTTGGTATAAACAGAACAGGTTAGTTAGCATGATCAGTTAGCATGAACAGTGTCAAACCTAGATTATATAATTTGGTGAATAACTGGAGGTAGCATTGGACATCCCATGCTAGTCACTTAAGTCTCAAAGTTGCACTACCACTTTTTGATTACATCTAGCTTTTGTTCCTATGGACTTTGAATAAATCTATTGTAAGATGCTTTGGAATGGTTGTAATTAAAGTGAACATAGCCACAATATTTATAATAATACTTTTTAGCTCATTCCTAAAACTGGATTATTAAACCTGTAATTTCTTTATGTTTTTTGTTAGCACCATTTTCAAAAAAGTAAGGAAACCTTCTTTTCCAGACAGGTTGGCTACGGAAAAAAACTACCTCGGTCTGCCTGATACAGATCATACTGGCTGCTGTTTTATAAACACAGCAAAAGACATGAAGTGCATTTTCTCAGAACAAGTCATCCTGCTGTGATTGTATTTCAAGCAGAGTGAAGCAAGAATACATTCATTTGGAATATTTATAACAACAATTATTATTTTTGAGCATATAATGGAACAAAATTATTTTTAAAAGTAACTTTCCCCAGCACTGAAACTTAAAGCTAAAAGAGGAACAACTTATGAGACATGAAAGTAATGAAGTAGGACAGGTTATCCCAGATCATGAAGAATGTGTCGTCACCAGATCTAATTCACATTAAACCAGGCCTGTAGACTTAAACCTGCCTCAATGTTCCGCCAAGTGCAACATTTTGCGGTTTTCTATTTTCTTTCTGCGCTTTCTTTTAATGCACTATCCCTTTTAATACTATCCCTTATGTCTGAAAAAAGCAGCACCCATGGGCTGGGCCAGCAAATGAGCAAAACAACAATGACAGGGTAACTACAGATTGATAAGAGAAATCTGGAACAGGATATTTAGAGAGTATGTGGACCTTAAAGCAATTTGTGTCCTGACAAGTTCTCTTTCACCGTTACCCTCTGAGCCACGAGAGGAAACCACCATCCCAAAAGTTGACAGGAACAGGAAACCGACAGATAAAACAAAATAAGTACGCTCTCTCAGCATCTTGATTTGGTTCATAATTCTCTGTCACTTCCTGTTAAAACGTACGGTGTAGTATTCACAGCAGGCTAACAAGAGTAAACTTCATATCAATGATTGGTGGAAGTTGGTTAATGGATGCCCTGAAAGCCCAGTTATCTAATTGTTGGCCCACCAAATGGCAGCTGAACAATAGTGTGTGTTTAAAATGCAGCTGGCGACGTCTTAACACAGGAAGTGTTGCCCATACCAGTTCCCCTCCTTGTTTCCTTCCTTCCTTCCCTCACTCCCTCCCTCCCTCCTGCCTGCATTAATATACCTTGCATTACCCCCGGAAACCACACCCACATCATGTTATGCTATAGCGTGCTCATTATAATGCAGTATCCATCCTTTTTAACATGAAAACAACTGCGACGTTGTCAGCCAATAATACCAATAATCTTGAGTTAACACCTAATAGAGTTAATTCATATTTAAGGTTATTGGGATGTAACCGATGCTTTCTTGACTGGGTTTATTATTCATGACTTAATGAACTAGACACACATATCACACACCAATCTCTCCTTCTACAATTATTTCATAACATTGACTAACTCCATATCAACACTGTAAAGACATTTAGCATGTTATATTTGAGTTTTCTTAACGTATGATTTCGTTTTTGTTGGCAAATTATTTAAGTGTATTCAGTTATTCAGAAGGTATTTCTACCTGACGCCAAACTCACGTGTCTGGCTAAATAAAACATCTTTCTGAATCAAAGTTTTGTTATCTTCTGGATAAATATTGGTCATTTAAAATGGAAGACGGTACAGTTGACAGCAGCTGGCCCACTATTACCCTGACTGCCCACAGACTATGATCGGGGCATAGTGTACTATTTTTAAATAAATACTATTATGCCAGCATGAGCGTTCCTCTCCTTGTTCTCTCTTATTGTAGAATTACATTACAACAAAGCAGCTGGGCCCGCAGGAGAGCGATACTGACTTACCATGTCTGTCGCGTCGGGTGCTGTGTTTGTGTCGAAGCTGTCACCAGATCCAATGCATTTATAGTGCGACTCAAGTGAACTTTACAAAACAGGAAACACAGAAAACCACCCGTGTAGTCTTAAACCTGGCTCAATGTTCCACCCTGTGCAACGTTTTGCGGTTTTCTATTTTCTTTGTGCGCTTTCTTTTAAAGCCAACTCACTTTCACTTCTCCGGAGCTGCGTGTGTGGCTCTGTCGAGCTGTTGGACGAGGGCTTCAGGATTACGCTGCGTTCAGGGTATTCCCGGAAACTTTACCAGTACCATAGGTGGTCACGTGACCGCAATGCACACTCGAAAAGGTATTCCCCGAATTACAAGATTTACACACTTGTTGGTAAAAGGCTAGGACTGAACACGAACGCAGTCCACAAAGACGTTTTCACGGTGGTGGAAAGTAAATAGCTATACGTTTACTCTTATAAGTTTAAGTGCTTTTCTTTACTACAATTGAGATACTTCAGAATACTTCAGAAACTCGGATTTCTACAGTATTATATATGCGTAGGTTTTTATCGATTATTTGGAAAACGTATAAACATCACCATGGATCTGAAATCATTTGTGTTGTTTTGTAAACCCATGCAAACTGGGCATGGTTGTAGGGTAGCCTATGCATGGCACAATAATAATAAAATTAATTCATAAATTACATTGTAAACTCTCATTAGTAATGTTTGTGTTATAATCATAATCATAATATAGTCACGCTAGAACTCTAACAATTCATAGAAAATATAGGTTTATGTAAATGTACATAATATACATAACAATAATCTACATTATGGGATAAGAACAATCATTAAAAACGACACAAGGGTTATTACAGGCTACACCACTGCCATCATGAGATTTTATTGTGTTAACCTTTAACATTACACCCCATCATACCCTCTACATAAAGCTGTGTCAGCATCTGTAGTTAATCATTATTATACAATGTGATAGCAATACATTTCCTTTCCCACTATTTCTATTTTACCTCTGAGCTAGTATTGAAATACCCTGGGGCACCTGAATGCAGCAGCACTCAGACTTTACAGGGGCATTCCCTTATCTCTTTCAACAAGCAGGGAAGTTTACTAGTAATAATTGCACGACAGAGGCAGCATAAACACACTTATATGCCATTACCCTGTCTGTTGTGTGTTCAGTGAGTTTGGCATTATCCAGCCTTTCTTTAAGTCTTTGTCATGAACATTTAACTTTACCATTGCCAGCAGGCCTTTACAGACTTATTGCAGAAGGCTGTGTGCTGTTCGGTTACTGATGGGTGTTGCCTACTTATGGGCTGTGCAAGATTTTAAGAAGGTCATTGCTGGTCCACCCTTGTAAGAAATATGTGTAATATTTATATAATACCCCCAGAGGGACTTACAGTGTCCCTGTGGCACTAAAAACTAAATGTATTCTGTCATGTCATTTTTTAACCAGCATTTCAGATATCTATATAGTACCCTTTAGCTATGGTTCTTTTTGTTCATTGAAAACAAAACAATGGGGCCTTTGTCTTGCAACAGACTCATTGTGGCTTAAAAACGTGGTGCAGTTCCATGTAAGTTTCGACATTGAGTCACATGGAGACCAAAGCGTCCCTGTGGATTTTCTGAAGCAGGATGGACATTTTATCATCAGTTACTAAAACTGTGCGGCACTGAAGACTACACAGGCTCTTAATCATAGCTGCTGCTGTGCATGTTTCCCTACCACACTTATGATAAGAAGCTGACAGGCAGACAACAAAACTCTGTACAACAACACTGTAGCTCAACTGCGTCACTCACTCGAGCAATTGAAATTCTTTCCATTCTTTCGATTCATTCAGTGACAGTTATATGCCAAACAAAACATCAGACAGACCCAATTACTGCATTTAATTATGGAAAAGGTCCAAACCACTTGAAATGTACTACATTTCATGTAATCTCTATGAAAGGATGTAAAAAGAGGATTTACACAAATAGAGGATCTAAAGGTTAAATAGGTCCCAGAGGATTGAAAGTAAAGAAATATCAGAAACAGGAAGTAGGGTAATTCACACATTTCTTCCTAAAACATTAAGGGAGTAAATCCCCTTCTTCTTGTGAATTTTATAAAAACATTTAAAAAAAACAAGTTTCATTTAGTTGCCTGATTGAAAACATTGGTCTAGAATTTCTAGCTGTAGTATTAAACTCTTAAAGGCCTCAACTTATGACCATAGACTAAATTAACTCTCATTCAGCTTCGAAAGATTTAGATTTTTTTCTTCTTGTGACATTTAACAATGAATTTGTTAGATATCGTTTAAAGGTTAAACCTCACTTCTGGAACACTGGGATGCTGAGCAGCAAATGGTAGGAGAACAGAGCCCAGCAGGGATATGAAAAGGATACAGAACTAGAAGGGATTGCATGTAAGTGCTGTGGGAAAGAATGTAATTGTAATCAAATTTCCTGTAGATATTTGGTTGGAATTATTTGTTTTTATTTGAATTAAGACAGAAACCTAGAAAATATCTATCTAAAACATATGTATTATTTAAATGTCAATATTAGTTTCCAGCCATGTTCCTCACTAAATTATGGGATGTATGGTGATATGCCTCTTTAATAGTAAACAGTAAAGAGAAGGAAGTGGTTCCATGTGAATAAAGCAACCTGGTCCTCTCACTCCTTCTTTTTACCATATGTGTTACTACCTAACCTGAGCTAAGGCTGTGATTAAATCTGTGTTTTTCAGTAAAAAGCAACACCATCATCATGAACTTGACTACACTACTTTAGGGGGTCACTATTTCTACTGCAAATATGACTAGTAATAATAACTTCTACTACTTCTATAATATTTGTATAGATTAATAGTATAGTGCAGCATATAATACAATAATAATAATGATATAATGGTATAGTAGACCTATAATGTATTATAGTATACAGTAATATAGTATAGAAGTGTTGTAAAGTAGTACTATAGTATGGTATACTTAGTATAGTATACTGTAGTGTGTAGTCTAGTCTTGTAGTGTAGTGTAGTGTAATAGTATACTATACTAGTGGTGTATAGAATAGCATAGTATAGTGTAATACAATCTACTGTAGTATTGTTGTAGTAATGTTGTGTAGTACAGAGTAGCTGTGTACTATATTTTATATAATTCTATACCATAATAGTATAGTATTTGAAGTATTATTAAGATTAAATATATCAATAGCTATTTCAGTCCAAGTCTGTCAGCAATGACCTTGTTGACCTGCATCAGCCACTGATATACCACACATTCATTTTACTATTGCATCATCAAAGTGAACATAATATCTTCATAATACATTTGGGATAGAGTAATTACCATTTCCCTAACTAAGGCAGCACATGAGACTTTGTCAGAGTTGCTGGGGTCAGAGACCCGGCCAACAAAAGGCTTCTTCTGGGAAAAGCTGCACAGTTACAAAGACCATATTCAATACGCTGACCACCCTCCCTTCGAATCATTGTCTAACACTCGTCCATGGATGACAGACTCACATCCGCATGACTACCGCAGCCTGCGTCCAGGCTGAATGTTTTTGTTTGTGTTTGTCTAAGTGGCTGTTATTCCAAAAACCCATCCGGCCTTTTGCCTTGGGGATAAAACCTTAATATTTTAGTCACCACTTGTTGGCAAAAAAGCACATTGATGGAATACAGAGGTCCACTGTTGATGAGTCAACAGGAGAGGTGAGCCTGTTACAACTTGTTCAAGAGTCTAATGGAATTTTTGTTTTTCCCTGCTCAGTAATCCAGTTTGAATGCTTTTTTTTTTTCGATCGTAAAACGGAAAAAATACATTAAAAGGGATAGTTCAGCTTCATTTCAATCTATTTGTTGCCTTTATGTGAAGGCACTGAAGGCATGACATTTTTAAAATAAAAAATGTAATTAAGAAATATTTGATAAAAGCCTAACAACAGATATGTCAGTATACAGATAAGACTTAACATTTCATCAACCCTTATCTGAAAACAGATGTGCGCACAGTGAAGACATTCAACCAGCCTCATCAGCTGGGCCTGATCTGAAGTTTACCCCTTTTTCCCTCATTGCATTCTTAAACTATGATGATCCACTTTTGTCTTGATGTTTGCAAAGTTAAATGTTCTTTTCAGTAAGGTGATTTCGGTATACAAAAAGTTTTTTGCTTTTCTGCTATTGCATAGTTTGTTTTTGTGTTACTAAAGCCTGTAAATAAACTGACCAGAAACCAAAAGTGGCAGAAATGTGCCACAATGCTCTTCATAGTTTCACCAAGAGCTGAACTCAACCATGGGGTAATCCCCACAAATCGACTTCCTCAAGTCTCAGATCAGTTGGACTCCTTGTCTCCATCTTGTGTTAGTTCAATAAAAAGCTAATGCGTAAAGGGAAAACCTGTACTATTTATTATACATGAGCATTAAAACATTAAATAACATACATTATAAGAAAAACACATGTGGATTCTGTTGATCAAACTGTTAAAGATAATGGAAAAGTTATATTTTTTTAGACAAAAACAGCTGTTCTCTTGTGCGGCTCTTGTGCCCCCCAAAGCTGTGCTTGTTTTCTGTCAATGCCATAAATCAACTCTTCAGGGACCTCTGCTGCTTCTCAGCAGCATCACAGAAAAGCAGCATGTGCTGTATATCGAAATATATACTGGACACAGTGGTGTTCCTCCAGTGTCCTCCCAGCTCAGGAGGTTTGAAACTCCACACAGCTGACAGCTGCTCTGTTACAGATTATTTTGTGTTTGCAAAAAGCTCCGTGTATTCCTGACATTTATACATTTAAAGACTGTGCACTATTAAGAGAATCAATTTCTCATCATATATACGGACACACCATACAAAGTAAGGAGCTAATTACAATTTTTTAAATAATCAATAAACTATTTGATAAACAGAATTTCAATGTATTGCCACTGATTTAGTTTGTTTTATTGCATGATTTATACACAGAACTGGTCACATTTACAGATGGTCTCAAATAAGTCTCCCTTTTAATAGCTGAGGGTGCTTGGTCCTTTATTATTTATAATCTTCTTAAAACTAACATTACTCCAACAAAGACTTAATATAGTATCTATGTTTCTGCAGATGACACAGTCCTGTATGCATTTGTCTCTTCTCAAACTTAACCCATATCTATATAGCAGACTCGTCATCTTAAACCTTTACTCATTGCTGATCAGACGAAATGTGACTCTTAAGAGTCATTCATGTGCTTAAAGGTAATGGTCATTTTAATAAAACTTTAGATTATAGCTGGCAAATTACAGTGTACATACCAAAAAACTAAACAAACAAACAAAAACAAAAACAAACAAAAACTGGGTAAACTCCTTTCCCAATAACAGAGACTAACAGGCGTCAGAGTTTCAAATACTTCCAGAAAGTAATTCTGGGCATATAGTATTCATTAAGCAACCGCTCACATGACTCCAGACAGTCTGTTATAAACGTGTTATAATTCCTATTTCTACCCAGTCCTCCCATAAAAAGAAATATTTGCTTCTGTTTGGGTTATTCCAAACAGAATTCAGAGTTAAGATAAACATTCAGATGATAAGCTTGTGAAACCTTCTTTCATACATTGTAGAGGTTGGCTATGATGGGGTGAGATTGCAGTTCTTCTTCTTGACAACAACTTGATTTCTAAACGCATGGTGTTATATTCAGGGTGGCGTGTGTGTTAGGGGACTGTACTTCTATGTCCCATAAGACCATAAACAAAACAGCCTTGAGAATAAAAGTAAGAAGAGTACAATCATTTGTAGCTTTATGACTCAAAGAGGGTTTTTGAAGTCTGCAATGGAACAAAAAAAATTGCGAAAGTTGTATACCAGATAACGCTGAGATGAAGCTTAAAGAGAAAAGGAACATGTTAATGGTCAGGAAGCTCATTATGCAGGTTTCCCCAGACCACAAAGAATGTTTACAGTAAACAGTTTGATCAGAGGAAAGAAGCAGCACCCGAGGGCACTGGACAGTACATGAAAAAACCAGCAACAACAAGGGACATTTAGAGGGTAGTCTGACCTCAGAGTCATTTGTATCCTGACAAGTTTCTCCTTCACCATTGCTCTCTGAGCCACGAGAGGAAGCCACCATCCCAGAAGTTGACGGGAACAGAAAACCGACAGAACAAAACAAGTACGATCTTAGCAGTCTATTAGTAACAACTAACAGAGTTCACTCTGAGTGGGTTCATGCACGATGGTTATTGGGATGTAACCCATTCTGTTGAGGACAGCTTGTTCAACTAAAAATGCATTTTGCATGATTTGAAAAAGAGACATAAGAAATTGGCATCATCTTGAAAATCAGCAGACATTTTCTTTATATGTTCATTTTAGTTATTTTTTTATTATATTTTATGATTTTAGTGGTTGTTTTTGAAATGTTCAACCACATTCCAGTTTCCTATTACCCACATTCCAATTAAGTACATAAACTGACAATCTCTCTTTTGTTTATCTGAATTATAATTATTCATTGTTTTAAATTGCATATATCTTTCAATTTTTCCCCAAATCATGGTCAGAGCATATTTTTTGTGTTTTTCCAAAACAAACTTTCCTCTGTCACTCTCTAACCTTTACAGTATAGCAATATGGTCTATACAAATGAGCCTGCATTATCAAATCAAACTGCCTCTCTCTCCACAACTGGCCCGATTTGACAGGAATCCCCTCACATTAAGGAGGTAAGGATATGATTTCAAGGAGCCATTAAAGTGCAACTGAAATCAACTTCAGAAGCAGGAAACACAACATACCAGCTGTCTTCATTTACCTCAATGACCCACCTGTTTTTGTCTTCCTAGCCACACTGCGGCCTGTCTCCAGGGATGGCAACGTCAGTCTGTCAACACGTTGGTTTGTCCCCTACTTTTGTCAGGAATAACAACCTTAACAACTACTGTACGGTCTGACTTGAAATTTGGAACAGATATTCGTGGTCCCCAGAGGATGAATCTGACTTTCAGATTAACGTTTGATTCATTAGAATAAATCAGTTATCAGATGTTACCAGTCAAATTGTACTTTTTGTAGACTTTTTTGCTATTGCTTTCTTGTGAATAAACTGAAAAGCAAAAGTCAGAGGAAAAGTTACTTTTCAATGTTTTACTTAGAGAAAAGAACTATAAAAAGCATCTCCTCTGACATACTTCCTGATTAGCCGGACTCTGTCTCCATCTTGTGGCTCTTCAACAAACAGTAAATGAGGGGACACCATCACTACAGGGCAGAGGAAAATACTATTTATTTCATATCAGACCATTAAAACCATGAAATACCGTAAGTCATTCAAATAAGACCTTTGAGAATTCTGCTGATGAAACATTCAGGTCAGCTGAGCAGGATATGGATTAGAAATGGCAGAGTTAAAGAGTTACACTGGAAAAAGAACCTTTAACACAATGACTGACCTGCTGCAGCTGGAGCCAGCAGTAATCAGGTCAGTTTGTGTGCACATGCAGAGACATTAGGACTATTGCACCCTGAAGCCATGTAAAAACATACTTCTTATACCTACTTCTAGAAACTGATTAACAGTTGAGTAATTGAACTGTACTATTTTATGATTAATCCGTCTGGATTATCTGTTTTTACAGAAATCACACTCACAGTCATTGATTCAGTTTTAATTTTCGGAAAGAAAAAACTACATAAAGCATTAAATAAATACCCTCTAAAAGAACAGATACGTTCATTAACACATTGGTAAAAGGCTGTTCTAAATATACATAGGTGAGAATGTGTTGTCTATTTACATTTCATAACTGGCATTATTTTGACCTGAAGCTAAACAGGCACTGTAAGAGCAGAGAAGTGGGAGGATAGACACACAGCATCTTTGCTCCATACTTGTATTCTTTAAAATGACTACATATTTTGTAATACTATTTTCTACTAGTTGTGAATGTGAGGGCCTAAGGTCATTGCATGGAAATGACCTTTCTCTCGCTCTCTCTCAGTTGGTTGGCTGGAAGAGCCTGATCCTCCTCCAAACGCTACAAATGTGGGAACAGACCTTTAACAGCTGACCCCAGTGGTTTGTTTATTGAATCAAAGTACCAAAGCCATACATTTAAACTGCAATGCTAAAACATGAGGAGAAAATGAACAGGAGTTAAAAAGGCTGATACTGCACAGCACAAATGTACAAATCTACAATGTGTTATCTTCACCTCTAAAGGGCCATGCATTTCTGATGGGTAAAAAAAACCCAACAGAAAATGTAACTTCAGGTCTCAGCTCACTGAAACTCAACACAAATATTTCACAATTATGTGCTTTTGTCAACAAATTATGTTTTTGTGCATAACAATTGTTTCTGTAAGCGTGAGTACAACTCTCTCCTCAAACATAACCCCTTAAAACCAATACAGCGCTGATCACAGTTTAGACATTCAATAAACTATCTGACAACTTTAAAACAGAATTTAAATGGACCGACAACTTTTTCTTACTACAATGAAACTGGAAGCACTTTACAAGGAATTAGCCCACAAATGGTAACATACATATCCACTACACAATTCAGTCTTTCATTAAATATATTGTTACAGACTTGTGTTTGGTGCATTTATCTAATGTGAGCAAAAAACAAACAAGAAAGTCGAAAAATGTTGCCCGATTTTTTTTAGAAACTGCTTTCTTCATCTTTGAAGTATACAGTCTTTTGTAAAAAAGAAAAAGGTGCACATCATTCAAGACAAACATAATGTCTAGTACGAGACTGCGGAAAACTCATTCATTATTTTCATCTACACACATTAAAGTGACTTCCTCTTCGCCAGAATGAAATAAGCGTTGGTGGTGAAACAGTTTGTTTGTTTGACTGTGGAGACATGAAGCGTCCTGTGTGACCAGTGGCAGTGTTTCTGCTGCCGTCAGGTAAAAACCGCAGACCTGACCAGAGACTTTTCTTTAATTTCTCACAAATTCATAAATGGCCAAAACTGCGTGCTGAAAGGGGTTTCAAAAGCATTTGTGTCATTAAAGTCCCTTAAACCAAAGCATGAAGTCCTTGAATTCAAATATAAGCATGAAAGTAACGAGTAGAATCTAACTCGGAGGTAAAGGTTTCACCAGACAGCAGGGGTTATTCTATATATTACTTTGTATACTGTGCAATAGGAATGTGTTTGTTTATGATTTCTGTCTATATGTACATTATTTGCGTGTGTTTATGGCTTCATGGTGAAGGAGGTATAGGCTGGGGGGAACTGACAGGGATTACTCCGGTGGCCAGCAGGATGATGATGAGGACGATGATGAGGACGACCACCACGATGATCACGATCAGTTTGACGTTCTTCCACCAGTAGGAGCGAGCCACTTTCTGAGACGTCTGCTTGAAGTGCTGAGCCTGAGCAGGGAGGGAGACAATCCATTAAAGCCACTATGTGTGGGATTTCTTGTTGGGAGTGTTATTTTATTGTTTTGCTCTAACCAATCAGTAGCGAGAGACGTATCCTTGTTGCCGTCTTTTTCGGATGACACGGAAGCTGCCTTAACTTGGTGCAGTTAACTTAAAGATTTTAACATATACCCCCCCCAAAAAAAGTTAATATTAAAGCTAGCTAGCTAGCTATATAGGAAGATTTTTTTCTTCTAAATGATAGATAGTGTAGGGAGAGGAATGTGTAGAGAGAACTGTGACCTGCAGAGCTGGTCAATTGTTTTAAATGGCTGAACTTGCACCAACAGCATTATAAGGCACGTGTCTCTCTCTCTCTCTCTTTCTCTCTCTCTCTCTCTCTCTCATATCATGTGTTCATGCCTAAAATTGTGCATGCGGGTTCACTGTCATGGCTTACTGGCACAGCTAAATGGAACGGAGTGATTATTCATTCCTTATTAGATACAGCTGTGCTTTTACCGCTATGACAAGTCAAAATGTCTGCTGTAAGAACGTAGGTTGTGTGATTTGTATGAAGTTACTGTAACAATTCCACTGAGAGCACAGAAACAACATTTCCTGGACTAGAAAAGTAGAATTAAAAGGCGGTCTACTCTGACAGAAAGTGGCAACGGTGTACCTAATGACATTAAGCATTCCATTTAACTTTACGTCAGTTCCAGGGTCCTGGCTTTTTGAATGGAGGCTTAATATGGCTTCCTGGGACACATCAATCATACAGAGCGATCATCAATATTAGTTCCACCAGTGCTTTTCCTGCCATGACAAAAATCTAAATGTCTACTTTGAAGAAGGTCAATACAGCCTGTCCAGTGAGGCATTTGAACCTCAGACAAAATTAATGGATTAATGTGCTTAATCGCCTAATGAGGTGCATCTGGAGGGACGGCTTACTAAAAAGCCCCTAATTTCAAGTTCAGAGCAAGATAAAGGTCACACTTGGCCACATTCATTTGTGTTCTTGAATATGAGGTGGCCCTACTGACTTCAGGGTTCCCACTAATTTTTACCAATTAATTTCCATGACTTTCTCTTAATATTCTCCTCCATTTCCAGGACTTTATTCAAGTTTAAAACAGGTAGGTCTGTATAGCGATCACAGGGCTCAGGGTAGGGACTTCCTCTCTCGAGCCATG
>JAVQJL010063086.1:0-43843 GCA_036024295.1 Nannoperca obscura | reverse complement strand
CCCCCCCCCCCCCCCCCCCCCCCCTTCTATCTCCATTTCACTGCCTTTGTGTGCCTGTGCATCCTGTTCTGCTTCTGTCGTACGTTTGGCATATGTGCAGAGTTCATTACTCTCTTCCTCGCTTCATTACAGCCTAAAGATGGGCTGTCATCACCACCGTCGGCTGTGCATTAGGCCCCCTCCCTCCCCCCTACCAGTGTGACAGGACACTCAGTGCAGCACAGCAGGGGTGGCGGTGTCATGTGGCATGTGTGCATGTTTTTGTGTCTCTTATTTGGTAAATGGAACTATTTCGGTGCTCTCACAAGACCCCCCAGAGCTGCTATCAGCAGAAAACAAAAGTCACCTGTCTGTAAGAGATCCAAGCAAATCAAGCAAGAGAGTCCTAGAAGGAGGAAGAGAGGGAGCAAGAGATTCTTCTAATTAAAGCTCATGATGATTTTGGTGGTAGTGGTAGGGTGGAAATGTCTGTTTTGCTATAAAGCTTCCGGGCTCTGGTAGACTTCCACTGGCCGTGTATTGATGACATGCTGGGGCTGCATGTGGAGATAATCAGGCTCTATTCAGATGAGGATCAGGCAGGTTTGTTCACTGGAATCCTTAGCACCCTATCCATGCCATAGTAACAGCAGGCATGCCATGCCTGGCAGGAGGCTGTTGCTGCTGCCAGGGGTGACACAGATGAAGCATAGTTGCTGATTAAATTACAGCTTTCATCAAGTGATTTTCTTTTGAGTTACTGCGTGAGTCACAGTTGCTTCATATTCTCCCTTTGGTAATCAGGATGAACTTCTTCACGGAGCAGAGGAGCTAAGAAGAGTCTATGACAAGTCATTGGGTCTGAGTGAAGGCTACTGAGGCGCTCTGTAGGAAAATTGAACACTGACATATCAGTGATGGAGCCTTGCACTTTCAGTATGAATGCACAGAGATATTTTTCTTGAAAATCTGTCAAGAGGGATGAGCTACAAGGATATGATATTCATGTAGAAAAAAAAGAGGAAATCACACAGTTTCTCATTTCAGTTTGCTCTGGGCTGATCAGACCAATTATACGTTTTTAAGACTCTATTTATAGGGTTTTAAAAATCACCAGAACATTCTCTAACATACTTCCTGTGCTGTGCAGCTTTTGTCTTCTCCCCTCGTGCTCTTCATACTTATGCTGACCTCAAGGGGGCAGTGTGGGAGTCTGATTGTCCGGAGGTGTCAGACAAATGGGAGTACTCATTTTGTACCTGCATGAAACATGCCCATGTTCAAGAATACATACTGCTCTGATACATCTCCAAGAGTTGAATGATTTGGGTTTTGATCATTTTTAAAGAATTACATGTATGCCAATCCTTTAATGAATGCATAAATCAGTTGTCGTTACTGTATCTTTGTAAGGACATAGCCATCAACGCTTTTTCAGGCTGAAGTAGCCTAGGTGCACTCTCTCTCGTCATGTTGTCTTTTGTAAAAAGAAAACTTGCAAGAATGGATGTGGGATGCTTGTGGTGTGTATGGTGTAGCATGTGTGTGTGGGTCTGGAGTCCATCTGTGGCAGAACAAGAAGGTTCCTGTGTCATTACCCACCCCACTGCACTAACATCTTCAATTAACAGCAGCCAGATACTGATTACATGTTTTCAGGATGTTGCTCTGCCTCTGTGACCAATCTCCTCACACTCTGCTGGGCTCCAAACTGCCAACTGAAAGCAAAGGTTGCACAGACATGTAATAAAAGCATACGCGTCTTAAGTACCTTTTCCCACTGGTTCTCACTGCTGCTCTTTCAGCCTGCAAAGGAAAATGAAAACTAAATGTGACTTAGGAATTGGTGCATAATCATGTCTCTAGGTGTAAAGGAATTTGCAACATGTTTTTCCCCTGGCTGCATATGGGGTGCATAATCAGTTAGCACTTGACCTTGACTTGTATCATTAATTCAGTGAGTAAACTGTCAGCCTCTCTCACCAGCTGTGCTCAGGTTCATAACCCTGGCTCCCTGAAGGTCAAGCACTCTTCATAAGAGTTTTACTTTTCTTTGAGGGTGGAGGTTGTGCAGTCAACTGTCTGTCTGTCTTCATGAGTTTACTAATTACTCCACAGCAAAAATAAGTTATTTCTTGTTACATTACTTTTATTACTCAGTCAAAGGTGCCTTTAAACAACAACAAAGCCTCCACGTCCATGTCACATCTTCTGTATTTAACATGTGTAGAAATGGAAAATTAGGTATTGTAGCTTAACAAGGAAGTCAGCCTATATTTTGGAAGGATTTCCCGACCATCAACAGTTAGCACAGCACTACAAAGGTTCAATCCTCGCCCCCTACAACTCAAAACCAAGTGGTTCCATAATATATGTTTACCAGTGGCTGACATTAGAAAGCCAACTAAAAACACACAATATATAAATCCACAAAGTTACTGGGAGTCACATTTCCCCTCTTTTGGTAGAAGCTAGCTTTCTATCCACACTTCCGGTCTCTGTGCCAAGCTAACAGTCGGGTCATGCTAGAAAACAAGTAAAGAATGAAAGATGAGCACGAGAGAGACGTTCAAACCCTGGCTTCTTCCTCACCTCCACACGGCTGGCCAATCACGTCATGGAGTGTGGGTGAATGTTAGATTGTTGGTTTTGTAAAGTTTGGAAATTGTAAGACACAGCCCCCAATCCTGATGTCGGAAGGGATTCAGGGGGGAGATTTCTGAAGCTAATTTACCATCTGACAAGCACTTCTGGTGACGCATACTGGCAGCTTGACATTCTGCAGAGAGAGACCGGACTGATATCAACCTTCCATCAAACTCTGATTAAGACTGAACAAACTGTCAAAGAAAATGTGTTACTGAGTTTTGTGACTGTAATGACTGAATCTCTTACGTTACTGTAGTTACTAAAAAATGTGATCAAGATCAATGCCCACCGCTCAGATCTAATTTTTTTCAACCCCTGTGGTAGAAAAGTGTTGGCTTCATCAGGTTGAAAGGGGAGATGGAGGTAGTGGTATATAGGCCAGTGAAGGTGCACTCTGTAACAATGGCATAGTAGCAGGTGTGCAGCTGAGTTACCAAGCTAGGGAATTCAATTAGAGCCCAGCACCTGCCTGCATTCAGTTTATTATGGAGGGGCTAACAAAGTCCTCCTGCTAGGCGAGATAAAGCCAAAGACTGCTGCCTTTTCTTGGTCCCATCAGAAGCTGCACTGATCAGCCTGAGGTGCCCTCAATCCCCCTTTGGCCAGCTAGGGGTGAACTGTAAAGCACTCCAGTCTTTTGTGGAGTTTTACTTAAAATAATTTCTGCCTCGGTCTCCCACCCATTCCCCCGGCTGCAGTGAAATTACATTAAGGGTCCTCTGGTACATTAACCACTGGACAAATCAAATTGCTGTTTCAGGAGGAGGATCAGGGTTAAATGAGCCTTTCAAGAGATTTGGGCCCAGACTGACTTTTAAAAGCTCATTAAGCAAAACACTTATCCTTGGCGTGCCCTTTAGACCTTAGTGCCTTAGAAAAGTGTCTGCTTAGCTTCTGTTTACAAGGATACAATGTCATCTGCTCTTCCTTGTTTGCAGTGATACAGAACTAAATCAAATAAAGCGTTGCTGATTGCAGTGAGTCACTGCAGAGATGTCCATGTCTTCTGCGTGATGTGGCTATCTCATGTGAAATGAACTGGAATAGCTGCTGGAGACCCAGAGGAGGAGGGAAATGGATTGTAGTCGGAGCCAAATCTGACTTTTGATAACAGGCGAGCCGGCCTTCGTGTGAGCGGACACACTGATGTGCAGTTAGCAGGGGCAGTCATCCTCGGAGTCAATATAAGTCACATGAACCGTTAAGGGCAGAGGTCAGCAGAGGTCAGATGCTCACTCACATATCAGCCATGTAGCAGAGAAACACGATTTCAACATGCTAAATGTGAAACAGTATCTGCAAATACGTGATATGAATACATTTGAAGCACAAACAAGTCCACATCTGTTTTTGCAGTATAGTCATTTCACTAAAAGTGGTGGAGTATGAGTTTTTATTTGCATGATGTGATCTGAGAAAGATAAGAGGCAACAGAGGGCATATTGCATTTGTTTCAGTTGTGGAGAGACCAACACACATGTTCACTGTCACAAGAACATATGGATAATGTCACCCCTGTTTTGAGGAGCTGTTAAGTGCATTTATTTATGCAATTGAACCTGAAGTGTTTATGATTCCAAAAGGAAATCTGCATTAGATAGCTACATTTCCAAAGCGACTCCACTATTTCCCCTGTGAGTCTGCGATGTGTTTTGCTATCAACATGGGGACTTTCAGCAACACAGCATCGGTCTCCTATATCAACAGCAGTCTCAGTTGTGACTAATAGTAGCTTCTGTTGTGGATTTTACTGTAGGGGAAAAAGAAAAGGTAGTCGACCATAGAAAGAGAGAATAAGTATTTTATTACAATCACTGGATCATTTACAGTCAGTCAGTCAACAGTTTACTGTACATCTAAATGGATATAGTTTTTTTTTAATGAACAGCAGAAAATCAAACCTGAAACATATTTTTATACTCATTTATACTAGTATACAAGGTTTTAAGTTCCGGCTGGAGAAGTGTTAGATATATTCTCTGTAAAGATCATTCGTTATTGGTTCCACAGGCCCTGAATCAACAGCCGGGTTGCAGCACACCCACCGTTATTATTGCATTTGGAAGAACCTGATGCCCCCAAAGTGTAATTGCTTTAATGGTGGAAAAGGTGAGGGCAGTTTAAAGGATTGATTAAGGGATTTGGTTTCCCGCTGAACAAACCAAAGAGGGAGCCAGGGTCACAGCCAGGGGCCAAGGCAAACAAATATCTCGCTCGCTCTCTCACCCATGGATTCATGGCACATTTGCACTCACATACACTCAAAGAAACAAAAACACCTCAAGTCATCTCACACCTCACTGAAGAAGACTTTTCTATTCACCCACAGTAATGTACACTCCCACAGGGCTGAAACCACATGCAAACCAAAGTGCATGACCTATATGTCTCTTAAATTGTCAATATACGTTTATATTTCATTTCTTAATTGAGGTATATATCTGTGAATAAGCTTAGACATTTAAATGTTATGCATTTTGAGTAATGCCTTTGGTGTACAAAGTATGCTTTCAAACAAAAGTGTTTAATTATTTAACATTTAATGTCACTAAAGCCATAATTGAAGAAAACTGCTATATGTATACACACACACACACACACACACACACACACACACACACACACACACACCTCTTTTTCTCCAGTGAGTGGCTTGGCTTGGCATAACACAGGGTCAATGCCACTACTGGAGATAGTGGGCTATAACTGAATTAGCAAATTCAATCTTCTAAAACAAGATCATACTTACTTCGAAAAAGACTCGCTCCACACTTTTAGTGTAATTGCCCACACACTTATGTTAATTTAGAGGTTCTGTACTTAATGCAGTGCTTGTTTGTTCTTAACCAAAATCCTATGCTAATTTGAAGGGAGAGGTTCTTCATTTGAGATAAAAGGCTCAGATAAATTGTGTGTCCCTTTTTACAACGGCTTGTAAGTATTTGTCTCCTGTAAGTGTTTGCAGAAAAGACATTCAGTCACGGTAAGAGCAGATGCTGTTGCAGATGTTTCCTCCATGTCATTTGAGCTATACAAATATTTCAAAAATTAAGTAAATGACTACAAATATCATATGGTTTCTCTCTCTGGATCCTTAAAAGTCTCTAAAACATCAGAGTATAGCAAGACTGGGCCACACACAGTGTTTCCCCTCTCTTAGAAATGTATTTGCCTCTGGCCTCTGCTCCTCCCAGCTGGTCACATCTGTGTGAACAAGCTGAACAGGCACAGCCATACGGCCTGTGTACAGCACTCATGAGCAGTTGTTGCTTGGCAACCTTAAAACTCTACGTGATTGGGGATGTCTAGCTGCTTGGCGGATGGGTAGGGTTAAACGAAGAGGTGGTGAGTTTGAGCTAAAAGAGCTGGATTCATCTGAGGCTAACCCTTGTCATGCTGTCTGTGCTGTCGCATAGTGAATTTATTATTTTTTGATCTGAATTTAGGGTCTGAGTACAGATTGTAAAGACCCTCGAGGCAAATATGTGATTTCTGATTTTGGGCTATATAATTGAAATTGACGCGACTTGAATCTGGAGGATCAGCATTTTCTGAGTGGTGACATCTGAGCCGCAAACAGCGATTTATGGATGAAATTTAAACTTAAAAACAATTAGAGTAACATCGATCCCAAAACTCAAAGCTAATAGTCAAACATGTTCTTGATTAAAGGGTCATCTTGGTTTAAAGCTTAGATTTTGAAAATGAAGAGATTTTCCTTGTGTGTTGGAGTCAAGGCACACAAGTGCATGATACTTGTTGAGTGTGTGTTTGTCCTAGTGTGTGATACACTGTGTCATCAGGACACTGTCCTACTGTATAGCCAAGGGCATGCCATCATAATTGCTGTGAGTGATTCAATTATGATCCAATTCTATCTTCTCCACAGGGGTCAGGAGGTGCAGTGGGACATTAGAAATGGATAATTTACTTCACTGTCAAGTGATCTACACTGCTCCTTCTTTTATCCATGACAAAACACACATAATGCTATGCATCCATTAACACGCTGCAGAAATCCCAAACAAATATGTACAGCTGTAGGTCTCAAATTGCAGTCATTCTCAAACAAAAGCAAATGTGTATTTCCCCCTTTTTTTCCTTCTGTGATGTCTCATTGGGTCATGGCTCCATTAACTCTATAACTCTCAGAGGGAAGCTAGCTTCATGCTACATTAGGATTATGGCCTTATGGATAACACATTAAATGACTTTTCTTTAGTGAATCTCAAAGTTAATAAATATTGGAGCTGAACAAACCACCCTCAGACACATGCACATTAGCTGAGAAAATGCGATTGTGTCTGATTGTGTGTGCACTCAGGAGGGGGTGCAGAGTATCCTAATGTTTGCTGCTTTCCAGTCTATGGTCATAATGTGATGAGGCCCACAGTCTGGCAAACAGCAGTCATGTGTGAACAGTAATCATGTGGGTGTCAATCATGTGCCTGAAACTTTCACTCAGGAATCAATCAGCCTTGGGCGGCTTACAGACAAATCAACACTTCTGCAGGTGGACAGGATAGACCGGCTGACTGGCAGCTTATTCTGTCTGTCAGCCGAGAATTGAGGAGAAATCGAACACTACCTTACTGCAAACTGGGCAGCAGAGACACATTTTCAGAATGACTCCCCATCACCAAAAATACACACGTCCACACAAACTCACAACTTTTCATATCAGTAAAGCTTGATCACCTGTGCCTCTGTCTGTTATAGGAGCCAAAACAATCACATATATTTTAGTGCAGTAGAAATGTCATGCACTGTTTTAGTGGTTGAAAAGACACGGGAGCCAATTCATATAGTTGGTGTGAAAGAAAATGATGGAGGGTAAAATGCAACCTCAACGTTCAGCAGATGATGGTTTCCATTCTTTGCAGACTGATGCTGCAGTGGGTTTCTCACTGAACCCCATTATTGTTAGTTTTTTTGGAAAGAGGGATATTGAAGTGTGGGATCTATTCCAACATGCTTCTCCATCTGCTCCATACAAAAGAGTCTTAAATATAACTGGTGCCTCAGATGGACCATGGTTGAGGGGACAATTACTCTTTGATGGCCGGGTTCGCCATGTGGATTTGCACTGCAATTAAAAGGCTTATTAAATGTCCATTCTCTCTGTTTCCTGATAATGGCGTTAAATAATATGTGTTGTGGAGCTGTGGAGAATGTGTATGACTGTGCTGCCATCCAGCTGAACATGGCCATTGTCTCATATGCTGCTGCAGATCCAACCCCTGTGTTGACGTGCTTCATAAACATTTAACTGCCATTTTACAGAGCTGTTACAAGTCACACTGAGGCACACTGGGTGTCCTTAACAACCCCCTTTTTTAAATTACTGACATTGTAATTTACTACTGAGAATGCAGTTGGTAATTAGCCACAAGTATCAACAAAAAAGACATGGCACAAATGCAATGGTGCATCCACTGGGGTTGACGAGTGATAGTGCGCTAGCTCTCATGGCCTCTAAATGTGGGATATTCATCATTACAGTGTGGTTTGAATGCATGTCATATTAAGGTACTGTAGGAAATAGGAATCACTGCACAGACTGGATACAATGTTACAGCAAGGCACCAGTTGTCTTTAAGCCATATACGAGGTTACCTTGTTTGTTTAAAAGTCTGTTTATTCTTTTATAAGTGCCACACTAAATACAAGAGACGATCCAAAGTCATCATTGCACATTCATGTCAGCAGAAATTTGTTGTTTTTCTCCAAGTATGTGTAAAGAAAAAAAGATCAAGAGGAGACAAACAAAATGGAGAAAAATACATCCTGGAAGAAACAGACCCAGTTTCAGACATTTCTACACTATCATTTAGCATTAACAACAATAACATTTGGTTCCATTTTTTGCTTTAGTCACACAGAAGAATGCCTTGTTATGCATTTCTCCCGCATCTTTCAGAAAGTGGCTGCAACAGCGAAATAATTTTTTTTCTATTTGACATTTCCTGTGACCACAAAAATCTTGCAACAACATGTTTGCCTCACAGAAAACAAAATGAAAAAGAAGAGAACAGATAAGCCTGAAAACAAGATCTAGGATCTGTGCTCCCGGGGTTGTCTTTGGAAATCATGGTGGAGAGTCCCTGCCATCAGCAATGTTTGGTGTGCAGCATAGGGCACATGCCAGGGCAGGCTGCACAAAAATAGAAGCATTACTAAGGCTCTTAGGGGGGTTTGGCTGGTCATGGCTTCCTAGGGAGGAAATCGTGATGTGCTCTCTCGCTGTCTTTCAAACACCTACGTGCACACACATACACACACACACACACACACACACACACACAGACAGTAAAGGAGAACACCAAAGGCCATGCCATAGAGGGGAAGAGAAAAAGACATATTGTAAGATAGTGTAAAATTTGTTTTTTGTGTCTAGAAGCAGCAATGGCAGAGCACCGGACGGCATGTGAGCGATTAGGGACAGACAGGTCCACAACTACAGCATCTCTGTTGTTGCTGTTGTCTTTGTTGTGCTTTCCGTAACAACTGACGAAAGATATTTAAGGTAAGGCTTCATAGGCATGGCTTGCCATAAAGACATAGTTGTTCTGTGTGTAAGTACATTGAGAGCAAGTTAAAGCCAGAGTCAGATTCCTTTTATGTGTACACATGCTTAGCCAATAAGGATTCAGGTTGTGGTTATAATATCTATATATATATATAGAGATATATATATAGATATTTTTTTTAAACCTCCCATGCTAATGAATATCTCATGGGTAAATAAAGTTTCACAGAAAAACTGGCTACTGATGTCTATTTCAATGGACAATGGCAGATGCATGACGCATGTATGTAGAGGGCGTGAAAATGCATTTATGGAACTGTCATGAAATAGAGTGGGTATGAGAAAATGAGATATGCAAATGTATGTATAATTATTGAGAAAATAAAGCAGCACAATTGTGCGTTAATAATGACACAAAGAATAATTACATTTATAGCCATAATAGAAGCTAGGTTATAAGACAGTAATTAGGTGTTGAATTGGCATAAAAAGTAAATACTAGCAATTATCTAATCTAGGTCTGCAATACAGAATGTGTGGTCAGGTTTTCCTGCATGCCTGTTGTTTTTAAATGGTGCTGTGGTTATAGCATTTGGGATGGGTCAGATGAAGATTGATGATGGAGATCCTCCCTCTTGAACAACCAGAGAACATCCGTCCCCATACCAAATCATTTGCAATCTATACCTTTTTTTTTGCACTCAGAGACCCAGGAGGGCTAAGGGAGTCAGAAATCCCCAATCCAAATATGGAGATTTGTATTCTTCGTTACAGCACCGGAGATACCTCCATCCCAGAAAGTAATTTCCATTCTTGTTTATTATACTTTGAAGACATCACTTGAATTGGTTTGAAGCAGAGTTTCTCTGTATTCAGAGAATCAATTCATTCTCATAGCTTGAGAATGAATTGATTCTCTGAACAGACTGTGTTTATTCAACGCATGTCTGAAACTGATGCACATTTCATTGCATTTAGAGTTACAGTTACACCTGCTTTGCATGCATTCAAGGAAAGTTGTTGAAAACACGATATGTCTAAGAAATGTATCTGGGAAACAGATGAGGAATTTTAAAGGCAGTCCTCAGGCAAGACGTACATTTTTAATATCGTTTTTATAGATAATGATAGCCCAGAAGTCCTACAGGATACATTTGGTTGTGCTTCAGAGCTATTTCATTGGTGAATAATTCATGATTAAGAAATTAAACTTTGAATTAATCTAATTTGAATTTAAATCTTTTGGCAAGAATGATTGAAGGTCCTGCTGTACATATCCAGATGCTATACTGTAGTAGATCCTGCTGCTATGTGACTTCCTGCTCTGCCTACAGGAAGCTGATTCTCAAAGCAACCCGGTCAGAAACTTCACATTACAACGCAAAACAAGAATTATTTCTCATGCAAATTTCTCATATAATTACTGATGATGAATATGGACCACATGGAACATGTGAAGAAAATGATTAGCATAATACAGATGTGTCTTGTCTGTGCATCTGTATGTGATTGCATGAACATACAGTATATGAGCGTGTGGTTAGTAAAGATGGTCATTCTGGATTTACTTGTGTCACTTCTTCTTGTGTCCATGTCTTTACTTTTTCTGTCTGTGGCTCTAAGAACAAAATCAAGGAGTTAATGACTATGTCAGATTGTGATGCTGGCATTTTCCTACTGACATCCTCAATCCCCCATTTACATTTCATATCTGGACTAGCCACAGGCTGGGGACCCATGTGAAAGGCCAGAATGGATTAAGGTATCATTGTGATTGTATGTTACCTTATGGACAGGCAGGCAGGCAGAAGACCTAAATCCCTGTCTGGAGCAGAGCAGGTCTCAAGCTGCTGGTAAGCTCTCATCAGTCTCACCCTCTGCCTCACGGCTCTGCCCCTCTCATACCTAGGAGATCAGGCGTGATGCCATGTAATGGTGGACATAATTGCTTTGTCCTCTATCTATCTATTTCCTCTTCTCCTCTCTGAGATGGAAGTAACCAAATGAAATGAGGTGACACATAAAGAGAGCATGAGCTCTTTCTGTCGAACAGCCCAATGATTTCTGTCTCACGTCCAGAAGCAAATGTCAGATTGGCTGCAATCCGACAATATTTTGTCGGTATATCTGGCAGTCTTTTTTCCTCACCCACATACATCTGGTATCTTAGTACAAGTCAACTGTTTTTATATTGATGCAATGCAGGAAGTAACAGATGCTGCATGCTGACTAAATATGTTGTTCTCTCTCTGTTAAACAGGGCTCATAAGCCCTAAACTCATGTTCCAGTTCTGCAATCTTACTCCCTGGGACTGTAAATAGCCGGTATCAAAAAGTGAGCTACACCCAACACAGTCAGTTGCTGGAATTTTCCTCCTCTCCTTTACAGATACTACAGATAAAGTGATTGTCTTATTTTCTCTGTAACACTCATGAGTCAGAAAATGTGTTTCTCATTGTTGCGGAACTATCCTACATAACCGTGAAGGATAAGGATATCCAAGGTCCCTTGTTAGTATGCAAAACAGTGCATCATATTTTTCACAATGTCTCATTTCCAATTGCAAATGGGGAAGGAATGAAAAATATGCGGGAGATTACTGCGTTAAACAATTTAGTTCTGCTTAATAGGGACTCCTTTTGATTTGGTCCCGGGCCCCTGAGATGAGCATGGATGAGGAATGATTGAGATGCACGGAGGAGCTTGTTCCTGGCTGCCTGCTCTGCTAAGCAGGCCCACTTCACCATAATAAGAGGTCATCCCTGGAGGAGTGTGGAAATGTGTCTAATTAAAACAAAATGCTTTATCAAGAGCTGAGTTAAAGTGAGCAGCCCCGGTAAAATAAATAGCCAGCAATTTCCTGAGATTCACATTCTGATAAGCATCTTATTAAAACAGCCAACTATCTAATGGAAGTGGCTGCATTGTAAGAAGACTTTTGTAATATTCTCTCTGTTTCTCTCTCATTTTCTTCCCAGCCCCCACCCCCTATGTGTGCATGCACGTAGTTGCAAGCTCCCTGTGTATGTTGGTGGCTGTGTGCGTGCATGACAGATAAATAGTGCTTTTGGGGAATTGGGAGTCTACCTATTTTGTTAGGCATTTTGGATTTTGCTCACCTTGCAGTTAAGCAGGAGTGTAAATTACTTAGTGCTGTGGGCGCAAAGTACTTAATTGTTTTTTTATATCATCATTATTCATCTTCCCTGACAGCTCAATTGTGGCACTGATGTGTTGAAAGATGGACCATCTGTACTTTTGCCTCTCTCTCTCTCTGTTGCTATTTTTGAGGTGCCATGTTTCCATACTGATGACATCTGAGTCCGTGATTTGTTGCCACAAGTCTGATGTGTGAGATTACAGCACAAGGCTGCAGCTCCTGGAATGCCTCCAAGCAAGGACGAAATAATAATGATATTAATAATAAAAAACAATTTAATACAATGCTTCACTCAGCAAACACATCAGAGCAGCTTGCAATTACCACGTCTCATGTGATTCTATCTCTGTGGAAATTAATTGCTATTTTAATTTACTTTTTCCATTGACAGATCCTGACAAGCTTAAGAGATGTCTCCACAGAGAGATGTACGTTTGTGCCACAGATCAGTCCCATTATGTTCAACTGCACTTCAGGGTGGGTTGCTTTTTCTGAAGAGGGGACAGAAAACAAAATCACAGCTATGACACCTCTTTAAAATACAGATCATCACTGATTTGACTGTCCTTCAAATAGTTGCAGAGTGTTGACTAAAACTTGAACTGTGCATGATGTAATTTCACTTCTCTCCCTCTTCTAGTAACTCCCTGTGTGAAATATTTCCCCTCAGTGTAGGAGAAAACTGACCGATCATCACCACATGGTAGAGGGCTGCTGAGGCTCCGTCAGTGGGCCATTACTGATGTAAATGGGCCACCTGTGCAAATGTGGTTTCTGTGTGTAAGTGTGTGTGTGTTTGTGTGTGCAATTGCTGATTGCATGGCAGTAGTCCCCAGAGCCTGTTGAGTATGTATCTGGTACCCACTCTTAACAGGTGGGTGGTGGGAAGTAAACAGCGGGGATGGACTTCTATAATGGACCTGGTTCAAATGCCACACACATCCCAAGTCCCAAGACACACTCTGCACATTCTGGACTCTCCTGCTAACAGCTCTCTACTCTGCTCATTACCTGCAGGATAAAAAGAGGATATATTTTGGTATATGTGTCAATGTTACGTTTAAACGCGTGTGATGTTTGATGAACATTTACATTAATATAGCAACAAAACTGAAAATGGTCGATAACATAAATTATAAATGCAAAAAAAATAATGAGGTTGGAATAAAAATGACTACCATGGTTTAACATTGGTACAGAAATAATTGCCATCATATTCATAAGATTGACAGTTTAAGTTTTCATCTAATTGTTTCCTGGTAGTTGTTTTTCTCTCCAGTCAGACTGATTGCTTACACGGGTCACAGAAGAGAGGGAATGGGGTTTCAGAGAATTCGACAGGTTGCTACATACCCTCGTGATATCTTCAAATATGGCTGAAGGGAGAAAGAATTAAAGGCATCACAAGAGGCCCCTTTGAAACCTTCCAACGTAGTATGAAAGCACTGCATGCGAGCACTTTGATCACTAAACGGTCAAGCGGCGGCCCTGCAGCCAGCCATCTCTCCACATTACCTTCGGGACCCTCATCCCCAGCACTGTGCACGCTCCTCCACCTGACCACTGTTTGATTTGCTCACTGAAATGATCTTCCATCAAATAAGCGTTTTGCTTTGCCACAAATTACCTGTCTCTATCTCCTGTCACACATGCCTCGCAGCGTCGCTCCCCCTCTTTGCATGCACCCAGCTGCCCTGTACACCCGGAGATTAACAGTATGTACTGCACATCACACAATCATAATTCCAGCAATTAACCTCCTCACCCGCTGTGGGCTTTGAATCCTGTAAGTTTCTTGCCTTACCTCACCTCAGAAACGGTGTATATCTACCAGGCCACATTCCAAATGTAAACATAAATATAAAGTGACCAACAGCTCGCCTGTCTGACAGCACCCTAATGGCCAATGATGTTTGCTTTGATTTCAGATCCGGGCTGGAAAGGTGCCAGGACTGAAAGTGGCTGAGTTATACCACGGAGAACCTGGACCATCTTGACACAGCGCCCTGCTACGTAAGAGACACGGGTGTAATTGAAGGTCTGTTACGAGAAGTGCATCTATAAAGCAAACGATGCATCTTTGCATTAAATGAAGGTGCTTGAAGGAGCAAAGATTCAGAGCTGAGCATGATGTGTGCAAATATGTATCATTTTCTGTTAGATTGCCTGTCACATGCTATTTGTGCAAGTTGATTGAAAAGAAAATTAAACTGAAGAGAGTGTAAGAAATATAAGAACTTAATATATGATATGAATGTTACATATGATGATTCAAAGGCTGATTACAACTACAGTCCTAGCAATTCTCCTGGATCTGTTTCTAAAAATGTTAATAATTAGAGCTACATATATTTCCTATTTCAACATCTTTTCCTTTTCACTGCTGCAGAATCGGCAACCAGCCTCAGTCAGTCAATATGTGTCCTAAAGTGAAACATGACTGATAGAACTGTACTGTATGTAATAACTCAGCTTCACCCTGCAAAATAGGTTAATCTATCATTTTTCTCTGCACTAAACAGGTAAAAGCTCTTCCAGACAGTTCTGTGCAACCTGTCCTTTCAATATGAATTGAGTTACGTTTCAATCAAACAAATCACAGTTTATTCCAAACATAGCCGCTTCAAACAGGGCCCTGAGTAATGAATTGAAAAAGTCTGTATTTGATTACCCCTGCTGCCCAGGGTTGACTAAGATCCATTTGAGCGGTAGTTCGGTGAAATTCCAATATGGACACCCTCCAGCTATTGACCCTGTCTTTAAGTGGGCGCTGTGCTTTTAGTGTACTTACACTGGTTGTTTCACATCTTCTTCCTCCTGGCAGTTTTGCAATACTTTTGATGGCAGACATTGGTTCCTTTTCCCCCACTCTGCATTATTGATGCATCATAGAATGTGGATAGCCTACTTTTTGTCATAACCCACTAAGGGCACAGATGCAAGATGATGAGGGGATTGTGTTGGTGTGTTGTATAACTCAATTTTTCAATGCCATTTTATGATTTTAAAAGAAGAAAAACATAATTTTGTGGTGTCTCAGTCAAGCAAAGAAAGCTCAAAGTCAACACTTGGCAGCCAATATTACTGTTCAAAGATGTATCATTTATCAATAAAAATGAAAAGAATACATAATACATAAATGCTAATACATTTAGAAGTCAAGTTAATTTTATTTATACAGCCCAATACCACAATTCATAAATTTGCCTCAAAGGGCTTTACAATCTGTACAGCATACCCTCCGAACAGATAAGGAAAAACATAATGAAGAAACCAGATACATGTTAGTTAGAATATACTTGATTGAACTCCTCACCCCAAGCTACAGGCACTGTGTCACTGATGCCATGGTAAAATTGTAGTAAAAAAAAACTTTAAGGATTTAACAACTTTGTGTTTTTGTGTTTTTGTGATTTGTTGGACATGTTGGAATAAATAATACATATTTGAGACAGAAAGAAACAAGGAGAGCAAATACATTTATATAAAACTAGAGAAAATAGAAAAACTAAAATTAAGAAAGTATAGGAGACAGAGAGACTGAGAGAAAGAGAGAGAGAGAGAGAGAGGTTCACAGTTTGGTCTATAGATGGCAGTATTCTAGCAGAAACAGAGTTGCATGAGTGTGTCACTGACTGTGTTCAGTGTGTGCTGCGCAGACAAAACTGTGATAGTAAGAACATTTTCTTTTTATAAATGCGGTGCACTATTCACTTGTCAATTATCAATATTTAATCAGTGTAGTGGTTTGAAGATGTATGGAGGTATTGATAGGACATTTGAATATGTATGAATCTTTCTACAGAGAACTATCCGAACTGTAAATTATACTTAGTATGACAGAAACTTCAGGCATCTTTTCATTATGGTGTTATGTTTTGGCAGGTGGGGGATGGTAAGTAGATTGTTTTGTATTGTTTAATGTTTAGTGCTAAAAAATACTTCTTAATATAGTCCTTCTAAGAGTGCATTCTGAATTCTAGACAAATGTTTCACAAGTTGATTCATTGTGAATGTTTTTCTTTGGGCGGAAACGGTTAACTCCGTAATGAGCTGGAGTGTGAGGGGGCTGGCTTTAAACGCGCAGTGTGCTAGTGGCAGCGATGAAGAGCAACACTACTGTACATTGATGGAGCCGCTAATCTATGTCAGTCCGGCAGAGCCCTGTGAGAAAGCCACGCTGCGGGTCTGAACTGACGCTGCGAAATTACGCCGTCGGACGATGGCAAACCCGGCCACGGCTCGTCCATAACCTGCATACTGTAGCCAGAGCAACCCGGAGGACGCTGAATCCCGAACTGAAGGAATGTGCCGTTTCACTGACACGGTCTAGTAAAGTAACATTAGGAGGTCAGTTCAGATGGTGACGGCTCTGCTGCGAAGTTTACGCACTGAATTTGCAGTTACTGGCTGTAATGAAGGTTTTGACTTGAATGAATGACGCCGCCGCCGTCGCTTAACAGGTTGTGTAGGCAGATGTATTGAAGGAATTGGAAGAACTAGTGATAGTAAAAATTTTAAAGCATCTCCGAAAACGCAGGCTTTGTCCAGATAGAGCATTTGGAAACAGTTTCACTGTGGATGTGAGCCTAGCGCATCAGTTAAAACGCAGAAGACAGCAGCCGCTCCTGGAGGGAACAGGATAACCGGGAGATACCGTTTAAATGAAGAGGTGAGTGCCGACCTGCACGCTCGTTTAGGTTGAATGAAACAGTGTGTAAGTATCTGTTTAAATCCCACACGGCTGTCATATGCGCTACAAACAAAAAACAGCCACACTTGTCTGTAAAGGTCTAATTTCCGACACTGCGGAGAGACAACTGAAGAGAGGCATTTTTCATTGTAGGCTGCAGGCTCTGATAATGTAGCAGCCTGTTTCAATATTTCACTGTAGCTTTGCCACAGCTCGCAATTTGAAATGAATGATGATGTGTGATCATACAATAAATGGTTTACTAACAACTGCACTGTTTGTGCATCTAAAACCATTTCACTGGTAGTGTACAGCAGGCTTTACACTCAGGCGTAGCTCTGGATCCTTTACATCACTACCATTTATGCTCTATTGTCATTCTTTAGGATTTAGCTGCGGCATTACTGAGTTACAACCTGTTCTACAGACATGATTCTTCCAGTTAAGAGCAGCTTCTGGTTTGTGTTAGTTCTGGAGTATTTAATGAAGTTACTTGGCTGGCAGATTATTCTTAGTCCTTGTACACCTTTACAGTGTGTCCTAATGCTTGATTTTGATTTGTTGGCCCTGATTGTTATTGCAAAATTACACAGGCGTGCTCTACACACAGTGTTCAGGGTTTTTTATTTATAGAATAGCAAGTAAACCTTTTTTTTAAGATATGCCGACTGGCAGCAGACCTGGACCTGGACCTGTGTGTCACTGCGCCAAGTGAACCTTTAGAGCTGATTATTATGATAGATTTCTCACTTTCTATGTTCACAAAAATATATGCACTGTGGATTACATTCACAAGGTCACTGATTTGGATCGCATCATCTAAATTCTCTATATTCCCTGCATTTAGTCACTTCTTGGTAAAACCCAAAACCAAAATCGCAACAAAATGAACAAAAAACCAAACCAATAATCTAATATATTGTTGCCAACTGGCATCAATTTAGGATCGACTCTGGACCTCATCTGTCCTATTCAGCAGATGCACCTACAAATCTTCATTTGCTGTCAGACTGCCAGCGCTCAGGCAAGCACCCATGACAATGCCTCTAAAGAAAATAAATGTTGCCTTAAGTAGGAAATTGCCATACATTTGCATGAAAATAACTTACATCTGCCACGGCTGATGGGTAGCATATTAATCCCTCTGCCCATGCAATCAAAACCCGTTCCTTCTTGGTGAAATCATGTTTTTTTGTGCATCTGAAGCGTGACCCACTCACATCATTATTGTAATATCCATCTCAAAGTGAAACAGCAGTTTGACCCCATAGCCGCTACCAGGGTGGAAATTGTTGCCTTTGGAAGAACAAACCAGCACTCAGCATTGGTTTGATTATCACAAGCTGATTATATTCACCTAATTAAGTCCAATCTAATGAGAATTGAACCCCACATTCACTGATAGTGTGGCGCTGCCTCTGACCAGCAGCTGTTATACTATTATTTTATGCAGTTCTGTTGGCTCTGCATTGGCTGAAATTTATTTTTGTCTTTTATGAACTAACACTAACCTTATATGACACAAGTTTATTGCTGCAAACGCGCTCCTTTGAAGACAAGATCATACCAGTGAATTGCTGTGTAAAATATTTCCAGTGCTGTTGTTGATAGTCTCAATTTACTCTGAAAGCAATGAATCCCAGTCAAGTTTGTTCTCTTTTTAAATAATGGAGGATGTGAGGAAAGTTGTTAAGAATTCTGCTCAATGAATCACTTTCAAGTGGTGCCTTTGAAGGCACGCCATCCAAGAAAGCCTTTTTCGAGAAACCACAACATCACACATTCATCCAATCAATAAGGTTAACCTCACCAAGCTGGAGAGAAATTGCTTTGACTGGACAAACTTAGGTCGGGCTTTGTGGAGTAGCGGTTGATGTTTCTCTGCCTCTGCTTCTCCACTTCACCTCTCTGTAGGGAGCTGCAATATTTTGATTAGATTTATGGTGAAGCTGTGTGGTCAGCAAGGTATTCTGAATTTAGCATTTCTGATGTTGGAGTGATTTGCATAAGTCTGCTGGACTGCCACATTTCCCCAGAGAAAATCTTCAGCTCTTGCGCTCTGTTGTACTGGTGTTTTCACCTGTGCTCAAATTCAAGATTTATTTATTTTAGTCAGGATAGCGTCTTAACTCCAAAAATTTCATCTTGACTTTTGGAACAGTCTCTATTGTGTACCTCTGACTATTAAATCTCATGTTCTCAAGAGGATTTAGTCCTCTAAAGTACCCTGTACCCTCTAATGCACAGCGCCACCATCAGCATCTATCAGTATCTGCGGCAAACTCTGCTGATTGGCGCACATGGCTCAAGAGCGTCCTCTGTTGATGAAGAGCAAGGAGCCTAATCGACGAGCCGGGTTAATTATTGGGCCACAGTGCGAGCACACACAGCCGCTTTCCATTCAGTGCCTCCCACTTGTACCACTCTGCAACTATGATGGCATTACAAACTTGTTTTTTTAACTGCATGATTCGCTACTGAATGAGTTGTTACTGCCTTTTCTATGTGCTGTGTCACCACCAGCATTCACACAGCAGCACACTGCTCGCTCCTCTTTAGATTCCCCCCTTAAGGCAGCCAGACTCACCACAGTTTAGCTTGAGAGATTTTGACAAGTCGCTATGCATGCAGGCAGAATCCTTGACCTATTTCTTAATGAGTGAATACTGCAAATCCGCTCAGCGGCTGTGTATTCTGTAACGAAGCCCCCCCCTTGCAGCAACCCCCACTATCTCAACTGTCTTTTGCTTGCACACACATGCAAACACGTGAACACGTGCAGATAATGGTGCTTTTGTGAGTTCACTGACTCATTCTCCCACAGATATAGGTCCTCCCTTTCATATCTGCTGGAGTGTACAAATAGTGAGGGAGTGTTTGCTTTAATGAAATTGGCCTCCCGTCTTGTCTCACTGTGGGCTGTTTATCTGAACCTCTCAACTGTCCAGCTGTCACAACAGAGATCTCAATCTTCTTGACCCACACACACGCTCCACTCAGTCAGCCTTGTTACGTGCATTCTCGAGTCTGGAATCTGTGTTTATCGAGAGCGTGTACGTGTGAGGATTGACATAAGGGAGATCTGGATCTGTGGTGACATTGATCAAGTAGAGTGCAGCCAGGGAGAACATTTTAGTCTGTGAGGGGTCTGGCACCAGTGGAAAGCAGAGGATCACAACAGCCTCGTTCTCTTCATCCACGCAGCAGGAGGCTTCATTCACATCTTCCGTGCTTGGCATGTCTCCTCTAGATAATTGTAAACAACATGAGCTTTTCTACCTGTCTCTGACGCTTCAAGCAGCAGATTCAACAGTAGAGACAGTCTCTCTAGGCGATGATTATTTTAACAAACATTCCTATAAGCTGTTTTTGGTTGTAGAGGCAGTACTCTGCTGATATGTTGATTCAGGAGTGGAGGAACTGAGGAGTATGTCTCTCTGCATCTGACATAACATGACACTAAACGTTGTTGAAATTCTTCCAAAACTGATACTCTGAGGTGAACTGATATCTGACAGGTATCAGGCTAAAATTGGGAACAGACATAGGAGAGCTTTCACATTTTTACAACATGATATCAACAGAAGTTATGTTAAGAAGCGAAGCATAGATGAATGTTAGATCTCTTTCATAGCGCTATAGATGATTTTTCATTTACTTCCTAAAGCTGACACTCTGTGTGTGTTACTATACATTTAGTTAAAATGTTGTGTTGATGCACTCCAGCTCGCTATCTGTCAGTCCACTGTGTGCAGTAGTAAAAGTAAAATCTACTGTTGAATATCTTCTTGTAAAGACATCCCCTTTATGTTATTAACATACATAATATAGATCTTAAGATCCAGCATTACTCTTTGATAATTCCCACACAAGAGCAGATGTTAGAAAACACCAGAGGACTCCATTTAATGGTCATGCTGCTGTAGCCATTTTCATCTTCTTGAGTAGTTACCTTCAGTGACTTATTGAATCGTTGAAACCATTTTAAATTGATGACTACAGGCCACTACATTGTTAAGTAGCAGCTTGCCCAGTATGAGCAACACATAGCACAGAGTGCAAAAATCAATGCCACTCCTTTGCATTTCATTTCACAACACACAGTGAGACTTTACTTTTTTTTTTAACATGTGAGTACTTGAAAGAGAAAAAGCCACCTTTAGTGCTGTTGTGTTCACTGTGCTTGGATTTTGTCCTTTGATAGCCCTGTTGAGAGAGTTTGTTTCCCCATCTCTGTCAGGATGCTGGGTGTTTTTTTGTGAGAAGAAGGCTGTGTGTGTGTGTGTGTGTGTGTGTGTGTGTGTGTCCGCAGCCCCTTACAGGCTCCAGCCAGTCTCATCAGAGGACCGTCAGGGAACGGTTAACAGTCGTCCCTCTGCCAGATGCAACCGTGGCCAGTCTAGATCCTGCTCTCTGTATTGATGGCAGCAAGTTAGCAATGAACCCCAGTGTGCACTCTGCTTTCCCAAAGGCTTGCCAGCTTGCTGAAACAAAGCCTTTTGTACGACCGCTGAATCCAACAGATGGAGAAATGGACAGTAAATGAAAGTAGAGGGAAAAGGGAATAAAGGAATTTTGTGGAGCATGTTTGCGGGTAGGCATTTAGGCTACTCCTTTGGGAAGCCTAACACCCTCACAATGCAATACTGGCAGAACTTAAATGCTCTCTCGTTGACATGCTGCGAGAGCGATTTTGGGCCCCTATGTGAGTGAAGAAGGCAGTCTGCTCATGAGGGCTCTCCAGGGCCAGGGAAGCCTTTATTAAGATGTTAATGGAACTGCCTTCATGACACATTTCCATGGGACAGGATCCCTCGCCTCTGCCATTCTTTAGTGCCTCAATCTGCCTGCCACAATCATCAGTCTCTCTCCCTCACACAACAGCCTGTTTAGGCATTCAGCCCCATCTCCACATTCCCCTGCCCAGGCGCTCTCACTCTTTATCTGATCTCTGCTGTCACAAGCCATCCTATACCACGTGTAACAAAATTACACGATGCCAGCGATAAGGGCAGCAATCCTGGCACAGGAACCCACAGAATAACAAGTCTGGCTGTTTGTTTCTCACTGATCTTCACACTGGTTGGAAGTCGGACTGTCACCCCAGCAAGCCATGAAGGCTGTTTACGATTCTTCTCTCCAAACACTGTCAGCTGGTAGCTTCTTTCCAGGACACTTCCTACACTAGCCCTCAAACTGCTCCCAAGGCTGCCCAGTGCAGCCTGAACATTTTATGAAAGCAAAAACAACAAAAAAAAGAAGGGGAAGAAAGACCTCAAGCTTTACATACAAATGCCTTGACTTACTTCATTTTCATGAAAGGGACTGGATGCATTGTCCCAACCATTTTCTCTTTTCACATCCGTTTAAATATAAGTCAGTTTAGCCTGGCATCATCAATAATCAATTAGCTGGTGTCATGGGAGGATGTGCGTTTTTGTTTGGCGGAAACTTGACAATAAATGAGCAACAAAAAGGAGCGGGAGAGTGAGGCAGAGTGGGTGGGGGAGGGGGGTGCTGCGTTAGATGCCAAGGGGCAGCTGTCAGGAGCAGATGACAGTGTGTGTTTGTGTGTGTGTGTGTAATTTGTGCTTGGCTGCATGTGTTTGTGTCCATTTTAATTTATTTTTGTTTGACTGCACGACACGTGTGACGTTTGTGAGTGTGTGTGGGGCCTGCATGTGCCTGCGTGTGTGGAAGATGAGGCACCACGGGTAGAGAGTAAGGGCAAAACCATGCTGTGCTTCCCACACTGCCCCCTGGTGATGAGGATGCCCCTGCCTGGCACTGTCGCCATGGTTACTGCAGGAAAAGGGGTGCAGACATTGCTTGTCTAGTCGGCTCATGTGCCATACGCGAGCCCGGCCAACGCCAGCTTTGTCCCTCTACTATATACACTGCGGTCCAATTACAAGTGGGACCACTTTCAACTCAAAGGGGCCTATTATGGCCATTAGCCCTCTCAACCATTTCAAAGAAGCGTGTAATTTTCTTACAAGAATGCTAGTATTTGCCCAAGAATTGTAAAATCCAGCAGAGCACTGTATTTACATTAATTTAATTCTTGCTGTGCTTATTGTATTGATTTTTTTCCTATGGGGGCTGTAGGCAACGTAATACTCAAATTCCCTCGTTTTTCTTCAAGGCTCAGTGACATGTAGATACCTGCACCTATGCTCTCTGCATTGTTACTCTTTTCCAGTGAGGCATGGCCTTATCTAGGTGGATGGCTCATCCACAGGCAGCAGTAGTCTGAACTCATCCTCAGCCCTTAGCGGAGGGGAGAGGAGAAGAAAATAACGGGAAACATGGCCTTCCAAATTCATTCCTGAGTGAGATAGCAAACAGAAAACCCTGTCTGGAAAAGTCTGCCTATTCTTCTTCTATCTTATTCCTTCTCTCTCTCTCTCTCTCTCTCTCTGTCTCTCTCTCTCTCTCACACACACACACACACACACACACACACACACATCCTCTTGATGAACTTTTTCCACTGTTGTACACAAATTTTAGCAATTGTGCTAAATTGATGATGAAAGACCTCGAAACTCCCACAACTTCAAAACATAGAAAGTGGCCCACTGTGGCATGTTATTCCCCATCAATGTTGATAGAAGCATAAAGGCAAACAGTTACACTGAATGAGTTCGCTGCTGCTTGCAAAACTGCACAGAAGGTCTGCATTTTTAAAACTTTAATGCCTATTCAGGTTGTGAAGATACTAGGAAGGAAGGATCTTGGGATGTATCATGAACAAAGTCTGGTCTAAAGCTGCTGTCGCCAATCCTGCAACTCCAGACTCTTTACTTTGGCCCAAGGTGATTTATCGTGTCCAGGCCAGGGGAAATGAATTCTCCCCTGGGATAACAGCTATGTTTATTCATGAATACATGACTCTGATCCACGCCAGTGGGAGAAAAGGGATGAAAGGTACTTAAAAAGGGGAGGCAGCTTGTCATAGAGTCTACACAAAGTCTGCAAGGATGTGTAGGCGCTCTCCTGGCATGCTCGGGGGCTAAACCGTTAATAACACTTTATGAATGTAATTGCTTTTGTTGTTGATTTTGACCACGGCCTGACCTTAAAGATCATAGCTTTGTACAACGTAAACATAGGGCTTTGTGGAAAATGTGGGAACAATAAATCCTGTTTTCCCCTCAATGCATTTCTTATCAAATGATTTCAACAAAATGGCCTTTGTGAATCATGCTGTACAAACTACACTGAGCTACAGTAACAGTGAGCTCGCCAAATGACTGGTATTTGTTCCTGCCAACCAAACATTATCAAGATGAATCTATCAGCGGGGAAGTTAGATGTTGTTGTTTCACTACTCTTACTTCCCCCTGCCCCTCACTATCAAAGGGAAACACTACTTTTACTCAGTGGAACAGCGGGAGCTTGCCCAGACAGACACATTATTCTGCCTCTGTCATAACCAATGAAATGTGATCATGACAGCAGCGTCTTTGTGTAACCTGCATTAGATGGACAGGAAAATCATTAACATAGAGTAAGTGACACGATGTGATATCGCGCCATGCAAAACACATTATCAAAAATCACTACGTCTTCACACATCAGCTGCAATGTAAGTCAGAAGCATTGTCTTTTCTGTAGTGTTTAAGCAGAATGAATCAGGGTATCAAAGACAATTATTCAGTGTGTGACAGCCAAGCATTCTGCAGCAGAGGACTTGAAATCCTTGTGTTGTCCGTGAAGATGTTGATTGAATATGACTGCTCTGAAACATTTGTCTGCTTAAGGGAGGCAGAACGTAGAAGAAGGGAGGGAAGTGAATGGAGAGAGTGAGAAAGTCAGGGGACTGGGCATGTTTGTACTTGAAAGCAATGATTGAGCATCCTTTCTTGTCTTAATCTGCAACAGTTAGGGATTTACACTGTGGGAGCTAATGCTGTTAACCCAGCTGATCTATAAGGTGCATTCAAGGGATATTTGACATGTTGCTGCCGCTACAGCCTCAGTTTTCCCAGACACACCTTTATTTCCTCATTCATCTCACAGAGATAAAAAAAAAGTGAAGCTGGGAATTAAGAAGACTTTTTGCTCATTGCAGAAGGCATCTCTGAGCTTGTAGGTACACTGTTTACTGTTAAGTACTTTGCACAAGCCTCATTGCCTCTGCTGCCGCAAGCCCTCCCCCACATTTCACTGAGAACATGTTCAACCTGACAGGGGTGAATAGGTGAGGTGAATTTGCATTTTATTACAAAGCATGCACAATGTTTCAGGCATTCTTTTTTGGCAAACAAAATGTTGAATAGAAACAATTTGCTTTTGCAGGGTTTCAACTTCCTTAATTAATGTTTTTACTCACAAGCACATTTCACATATCACTAAAGAGGAGAGTTTGATCAGCACAATCAGGCATTAATCTTAGTTAGTCTTTTCTTTTTGAGGGGTACAGGGAATGGTTTAGTGTTAGTTTTTTAAAGGCACACTGTGTCATCTTCTCCCCGTCCACCGTCCTCCCTTTCTTCTGCTTCCTTTCTTCGTTCTCTCCTGTTTATTTGGGGGTGGGGGGGTAGAAGAGAGAGAAGCAGCAAGAGTGAGCCAGCTGGAAGGATGCCAGAGGGGACTGGCATGTGGCTTAGATGCCGGGAAATGTCGGCACATTTTCACGTTCACCTGCGTTGTGGAACTTTAGCCCACATTTTGTGCTGTGCATCCTCCGACAAAAAAAAAACATTAGAAAATCCAGTTTTTAAACAGGGAGGGGCTGCTGGGCTATGCTAAGTACACATTCTTACATATTTGAGTGCACACTTCTTCTTACCACAATGTAAATCCTCCATGGATTTCTTGTTTGCAGACACTGACAAGGCTGGTAAAGGACACCTTGCCTTTGTTTATTTTGCCAAGGCTACAGTGTTTG
The DNA here is from genome assembly GCA_036024295.1 of Nannoperca obscura. NCBI lineage: Eukaryota > Metazoa > Chordata > Actinopteri > Centrarchiformes > Percichthyidae > Nannoperca > Nannoperca obscura. Next base: position 17,936 of record JAVQJL010063086.1, on the reverse strand, counting down.
TGGGTTGTGCCATACAAAACATTAATAGCTTCAGTGGCTTATGGTCTGAAAAGCTGTATTGCCGTGTATCTGCCTGCCTGGCTCCCTGAGGCGCTGAACATGTACAGTAGCTTTGTGTCAAGGTAAACAACCCCACCTCTCTTTGCACACCACTCTTTGACGCAACCAATCAGAAATGGGAAAGCAAAGAAAACGGAATCAGACTGTAGACAGAAGGATAGCCGGACTGATTTTACTGCATTTATACGTTATGTTGGCAAAGTTTCATTATAACAGCATCAGAGCTACAAAGTAAGTTGGTTTCTAACATAATGCAAGATATGTGCTGCTTGTAACATTTGACAATAAAGGGTCTTTACTATAAAAGTCTATAAAATTAAAGGAAATGAAGAGGAATTAGCAACCTAGATGTAGGACTTAATTTAAGTGAAACACTGAGTAACTCTGAGAGCTGTCATCTTCAAGATTAAGTTTTAGGCTGATACTATTATTGATCCTTCATTTTGGTGAGATGGCATGTGTAGATGGGTGACTTATTTTCTACAGAGCTACAGAGGATGGGTTAATCGCCAGCATATCCAATTGTTTCTGTAATCTAAAACCTTCTTGTGGCTGTGGCGCAGGAGGTAGGGCAGGTCATCCATCAATTGTAGGGTTGGCGGTTTGATCCCCTAGCTCCTCCTGTCAAAGTGTCCTTGAGCAAGACACTGAACCCCCAATTGCTGCAATTGCTGCTTTAGATAAAAGTGTCTCCTAAATGTAATGTAATATTGGATGCATATGACCAACTTTTATAAAGTAAGCCACAGTGAAACCCTGTAAAAGATAAACTGGCATATTTCTTCTGCAGACCCACACACTGAACTTATGCCTGGTCAAGATCAGAGGTCCCTTTTAGTGCTGTAGCACTTAAAGGGTCAGTTGTAAGAATGCCAGCCTGCTTGCCCTCTGGTACAAAACGGAGGAAGAAACAGGGAAGGTCTGGGTTTTTCACTTGGGACACTGAGTCAGACAGGAAGAGGAGAGGAAGCTGGAAGGGAGGGACGGAACAGGAAGGCAACTGTTTTCGCAGAAGTCAAGGGTGCTATGCGCCAGGCAGAGGTATAACTAAGTGACACCATTTGCACAGGGTTAGTTAAAGAAAACGGAGAGCTTGGGAATAGCTGACTAACTAGCCCTGCTTACATGATGTGTAGTATACTGTAGGCTTGTGGATGATCTAGGTGTGTGTGGAAGTGTAATTCTCCAGACTAATGGGAAAACTCTCTCATTGACTCCTAGTTGGTCCTAGCCAGACTGAAACAGCAGTGAACCAACCACCAAGTGTCCTAATTAGCCCACTTCAGCATATAAGTCTGCCCCAGCTGCTCCTATTTATGTTACTGATGAAATGCTGAATGGGGCTTTTTTCCCCCTTCGTTACATTTTCTCGAGGGTAGCAAATAGTTGATTTTATCGTTTTTCTCTTTCCTGTTATTGCAGTTTTTTGCAGTGAGTATGATTATATGTTTTGCCTACCGCTGAAGCAGTGTACGGGGAGCAGCAGCAGCAGCAGCAGGGCTGTTTTTTTTGGGTAAAAGAGTGACTGCCAAGTACCCTACCCCTTATTTTTCCCCACATCTCTCCAAACAAAGAAATGACAGAATATCGTGATAGGAAATGTTCAGGCTGCCCACTGCTGTGTTTATGCTGACTCTAACGTGGGCATCACTTTCATCATATCCTCTGCCACAGCATACTTATCATCAAGAGGCTTCAGTAACATCTCTCAATTGGATGGAGAGGGGCTGGCTCGCTTGCTGAAGCCTCCTTTTACTGCTTCTCTAAACCCGTGGCACAGTATGATCGCTTTTAAAGCAGTCAAGCCACAGCGTCTCTCCCTCAGCTTCATCATCTATGTGTGCGGTCTATGGAAAAAGTTCATGCGAGGTAAAAGCCACCACTGAGGAATTCAGATCGCCTGGGTCTGGCATTGGTCATACTGACCAAGTAGAGGAATGCTCTTTTCTTTGATTTATTTTCAGTTATTATTGCTCTGTCTGTTCGTGTTTCTCTCTTGATATTGCTCTTTCCCTCTCTCCCCTCTTTATTGCTCTTTCTCTCACCCCTCTCTTTTTGTCTGTGTGTCATTTTGTCTCTCTCTCTCTCTCTCTCTCTCTCTCTCTCTCTCCCTCTCTCTCTCTTGCATTGTGGGATATGGTCCCAGCCTGCCTCACTTCCTTAACAATGAAACAGATGCTAATTTTAATCATCTTACTAGCAGAGATTAGTCTTTGATCAAACTTAATGCTCAGAAAGCAACTGCTGCATTCAGAGAGAGGCTGTGCTTGTAAATGGGATCTGGTGACTAAGGCAATGCAGGATACTCCACTTGAGAGCTGTTACATGTAAGCCCTTTATACAAGTATTTCTCTTGCCCAACATTTTACATGACGTGCAGTCAAAGCATTGTAAGAATTACAGTCCTTGTATCTAGTGGACTGGATTTACACACTTCCTTCTATGAATGTCAATGTTTTTTCCCCCTCAAGACCTTCTTATGCATATGCAAGTGTGTGTGATTACATCAATGACATGCTTTGCAGAGAGCCAAGCCTCTCCACTGGGTGCCTATATCAAGATGTATTACAAGAAGAATACTGACGGACAGTTGTATGAGGCTCAGTAGCCACATATAAAAGATGCTCTCCAGTGTCTGTCTGAAGAATATGGATGCCCTGACTATCTCTTTGTTATATCTACAGCAGAGCAGGGGACAGATTCAGGAGCCTTTGGCCTGTGAAAATGAGTGTGAAGCACTTATTCCCAGGTTCACTGATGTAGTGGACGGGCTGTAGCTCTTCATGCAGCTCTGACAGATTCAGAGCGGCTCTGACAGCTAGGAATCTTGTACAGTAAAACTGTCGTACATTGCCGCCCTGTTTGCCTCAGTTACCTCTGCTTGGCTTGTCTTGGTTTACCAAAAATCCTATCCTAGAGTTACTGCAGGTGTAATGACTGGAGGAGAAGAAGGAGCGTTAAGGGAGCAAGAAAACAGCACAATAGGCAAGTAATATGCTGTGGTACCCAAGGTTTTTCTGTATTGTCTGGCATTATAAGGACACAAAATATAACCCCAAGAAGACCATAGGGCCAATTCTCTTTTCCCCTGTCCCTGTGACTTTGAGCATAATAAGTATTGGACCTCAACCGCTTCTGATCCTTTGCTGTTCTGTGTGCGTCATCACAGCGGTGGACGATAATTCCCATACAAACTCTGCCTCCATCTCTTGTGTATTATACAGTACAATACTCAACCTTCACAGCTATAGTGAATAATAGCATGCATTTCTATTACTCTGCCAACACACTATTTTTCATCATAGCCCTTCTAGGTCACCATGACATTCCTTCCCTCCACCTCCCACCTGCCCACTGTTCACCCTATCCTACTATAAGCAGGTGTGATGAAGTTGTGCCACATGTGTAATAAATGTGCTTCGCAGCGTTTTGTGCATGCCTGTACTCCAGGGCATATGCTATATGTCACCAGACTTTATATGTATTATATGTATGATGTATTCTTGCTCAGTCTCCAAAACTTCGCCTCTCTTTTTTTATGAAGAGAACAAATGTAAATAATTTTTAACTTAATATCATAATTAAGTAGTGCAGTATATTTGTGTAATTAAATAAACATCTTACATGTTTGGCAGTTTTACAAGTTTATAAAGTTGACAGAAAAGTGCTGGATGATGGTGGTGATATGCATGTTCTGCTTTCAGGACACTGGCTCACAGGAAACCAGCCAGTGCTGATTTTCCATCGTATCGCAGTCAGCACTGCATCCTGTACAGGGTTCACACAGAACAGGCCAGAAGGCATGCGTGTGCGCTTCAGCGCTGATCCAGTCAGTCAGTCAGTCAGTCCGCCAGCTTGCTGTCTGAGCTCTATCCCATCCTATTCTGTCCTGGAGCGGCCTGGCAACGGCTGCAGCTCTCCGGAGGATGATCAGGTGGATTTTTATACACCCAGCATGTGCAAGGCTGAGCTAACGCTTACTGCAGTGCTCACTGTTTTATTATTCATATTCATTGCAAGTTCTAGTTAGACTTGCATACAAATGTGGTGTAAGCTTTTCTTTTAGCTGTGGTCTGTGGCAGAAGTTTTGTAACTTTGCTTCCTTACTTGCTAGACTTCATTTCTAGAGTTTTCAGAAAGCATTCCAAACCAGTCTCTCAAAACAGTCTATTCTATTTAAGGACCTTGAAATAGTGCTAGTAACTTAAATTTCACTCAGTTTTTCCATATTCCTGAACATGTAACAGATACATTATCTTCTGGTCAGTAAACCTACTGAAGTCTTTCATACATGTATAATGATTTAAAAGTGAATATTTGCTAGGTAATTATTACGTTATTGGCTGCTTACTACAACATTGGCAAATATGGGCTCTATTCAACTTCCTGCTGCCTGTTAAAATAAGTATAACGTCTGCTGCATACACAGGGAGATGAGTACGATTGTTCTGTTGTGTGGTGGGTAGTCTTCACAGAAAAAAAGAACATTCTGCTTGCTAGGCATGTATCCTTCTGTGTGAGTAAGCACCCAATTTCCTCGCCACATGCTGTTATTGCCTCTCATCCAAAGGGAGATTGGGCTAAGTAACTAGCCACAGACTTGATTTTGTGGTGTTTTATCACCTCTGATGAAATTAGAGGGGCCTCTAGCAGGCTGAGGTAGGGAGAGAAACAGGCTGAGAGAGCAGGACAGAGTGATAATGCATCTGTTATATGTGCCTGAGAAGAAAGGACCTGAGAACAGGCCTCAATGCTCCTCAGACGGTGCATTTGAGAGGCAGGCACCACTATGCTCAGGGTCGCAGCAGACCTTGAACACAATGAGTGAAAGTTTCTTTCCTCCTGTAAAGAATAACATAACAAAGAACACAACCAATGCATTAACTGAAATTTACTGTTTACTGTGTTACTTTACCATAGAATTGTCAATATTATTTACCAGGTTGTATGAGTGAAATGTTTTTAACATCAAGTGTTGTTACCATGGCTGCTGTGAACAGAAACAGACATTATACACAGATCTTTCTTCACATGAAGCCTTATCTATCCATTATTTCGCAAAGGCCGTCTGGCTTTGGTCAAACTCTAATGTTTGGCCTTCTTTGACCCTTAATTGAGTTAAGCAACAGACGAGGCATGATGTTTGTGCTCTTGCACTCATGTCTGAGGGAGGATGAGCGGGTCATTGGGGTTAGGCAGTTTAACTCCTCACAAGTGCTTCCATTGCAATAAGTGACAGTCATGAGTGCGAGATAAGCTAGCCAAGTGTGGGTGTACTGGAGCTACTCCTGACCCGGAGCAGACTGGGATTGTGAGAGGACTACGACCTTCCTACTTGCACTGGAAGAGCGAGTCATAGACCTGGTGACAGCCATATTTCCAAGCCTCCTGTGTGACAGCGGGAAACCTTTCGTGGCTGGAAGCCGAGTGTTTGTTTATACAGTCTGGCTGTGTTTGTCAAAATGTCAGTTAAGGAGCGTGGCTAGCTGTAAACATCATTAACCCAGCGGAAAGAGTCCCAGAGAAAACTGTCTGCAGTCCTGAATGAGCGTGTGGAATTAAATCAGCCACATGCATACTGACACAGACAGAGAGATAGCAAATCGTGTCCACACACATGCACTAACTGCAGCAGCAGACATGATCAGACAAGAGCGTGACAGCTGAGATGAAGAAATGGATGTCTCCTGCTTTATCAAGAGACTGAAAACTGGGCTTTAACTTTTAACTCTTCATGAAGGAGCCATTGGTGTTTTATGTGTCTTTGCCTAGTGTATAGTTTTTACTTTCCGTGCCAGTGCCATGCACACTGCCAGCTATCTGTTCTAGGATTCAGAGCGGTGGTGGAGTAGAGATCACACTCTACTCATCATGCTCTACTGTCATCTTAATTGCATTGATAATTAATTTTATTATGGCTGGAGCTACAGCTGGCCCAGTGAGCGTTCACAGTTATATGTCTGTATTACATCATAATTCCCATTGTTACGGATCAGAGTTAGATCACAACACTGGTGTATGGGTATTGTATATCATCATACTAGAAACAACACACAATATACTACCTCACCCTTCTAGCCAATCCCCTTTATGCCGTGTAGCAATTCACAGTGATCTTTCACCATGTTTTTGATGGAGGAGCTCAGTAGAAGAGTGTGTTTCCTGCTGTGTTTACAGTGCCTGGGTGTTAGCCAACCCAGAGTAGTTCATCCTCTCAGCCAGCATGTGATTACAGAGCTATACCAGGCTGTATCATACAGCCCTTAGATGAAACATAGCAGGAGAAATAGAAGGGATTACTTTGACTGACAGGATTCCCATAATTTCGTCCTCACCCCAGAAACCGTTACATAACCATTCTGGATTTTGGCTGCTGCTACTGAGTGAAATAACCAGTCTCATTGTCTAATGAATAGATATAGTATACATTTAGACCAAAATAATAGCACTATCTAGATTTTCACCTCCTTTTCTCAACATGTCTCCGCCTCTGCTCTCCTCTCGCTCTTTGACTGCCCCCCCCCCCCTCTAATGTGCCAGCCAGGCTGTGTAAATTTGCTCCAGATAAAAGTGGACGTACCGTGCCAGCTCCTGGAGTTGTGGCTGCTGCTGTGGCTGTAACGGCTTGTTACCCAGCTGGAGTAATGGCTGCATGGCTCCCTCTTCTTCCTTCCTTACTTCCTTCCCTTCTTCCTCTTTTCACCTATCTGCCCTGCTCTCCCTGTCTTTCTTTCATCTTTCTATCTCTCTCACTCAAAGTGGGGGCACTATTTTGTTTTGTCCTTCTCGCTCACTTCCACATGCCATCCTTCACCATTTCTGTCCCCTTATCTCAATTTCTTTCTTTCTCTGCTGTATTTTATCACTCACCTTCCCCTATTTATCTTCCCTCCCTATCCTCCCACCTTTTCTCACTGACCCATACTCCTGCGCAAATCTGATCCCTACGAGACAAATGATAAGGAAGGGGGTCAATGCATGGGGATATACAGTACGTGGCTACAAAAATGGAAGCCATTTCTTTCCTTTCGATTGTCTTCATTAGTCTGCCTCTGTGAACCTGCATTATTTTACTCACTCTCCATGGAACGAGTGCTTAATCTCACACATTTCAGCTCACTTGCAGAACGGTTCGGTGGCGCTTAACTGCGGATTTGGAATGATTATTTGACAGAAGGTTCAGTCCATCTGTGCCTCATTCTGATTGGGCAACTGCACACCAAAGGTCAGAGTCCATGCTTTGTTTAGCACAGTGCAGCTGCACGCAGATAACACCTTTGCAGGAAGAGTCAGTTGATAAAGAAAGCAAATACATCAACAAACCATTGCACATAGACACAAACTATGATAATGACAGTGCTTGCATGCACACACACTCAAACATGCACACACAGGTCATCCCCTTGTTTGGGTTAATGTCATCTGTATCTTCTTGGCCCGGCTGCCCTCACCATGGCTAGTCCTCTCCTCTCTATTCAACTCTGCAGCACATTAATGACCTAGAGTTTATGTAATCTGATGCAGCAAGGCCAGACGAGCAGAGCCATTCATTCATTTCATTCCAGTCTACTCCACACAGGACGCACAATTGCTTGCTCATTCAGACCAATGCCCCTCTGGCTGTTCTTTGCACCTGCTACCTGGTGCACCAGCCAAGTTCTTCATTTCGCTAGTCGCAAGTCCGTTTGTCTGCTTCAACAACTCTTAAATGTGCCGTAAGATCTGGCCAAAAAGAAGCAGCCTATGACATGTGACATGTATTATGCACATGCAGTTTTGATAATTAATTAATTCAGGAGATCAGTGGAATTTATTGTCTTCCTTATTTACCCCTCCACATATATCCAGAGGGTACATAATATAATGTACACCTTATGGTGTAGTGCAATCCAATAAAACAAGATCACAGCCTCAGAAATGTCCAGTTACAGTAGTTATTGCCTCTCAGACGTAATCTCAACAATGATATATAAATGTAATTTAAAATCCCTTTGGATTGCAGTTGATGATTTTGAGTGCCATGTGTCTGTAATAGTTCATATAGACATAATTCATTTTCAGATTCACCAGCCACTGAACACACCACCGATTCTTTACCTTTCATGTACTGCATTCCTCCACATACAGCTTTCATTATAACACTATATTGACTCTCACAGTTACAGGATCGTGCAGCATCAGCAACATGCTTCAGGAATATTAAAGGCCATTCGATATGTATGGTGTCAATCAAAGAGGCTGATTCAGTTCCAATCTTTATGTGAGCTGAGGTGAGATATCTGATCCTGTGTCCTCCAGTGACATCCAGTTGTGTTTGTTTTCTTTGCCACCGAGGATTCCCTCTTCTCTGAGGACCTTTACAATTTAGATTTATGGAAAGCTGCTTTCACAGGATGACAGACAGCGATGATGAGGCGTACACCACATAACTACTGGTAGTGGGACTGCCTGGGAAGATCACGCCTCAGGATTCAACCTCCAATTTAAAAGGAAAAGTACATGGGGGCTGTTAGTTGTGTCAGCGTAAACAAGGACTGAGAAAAAAGCGTGATAATTTATGTATGTTTATGATGTGTGTGTGCAACTGTCTATGTGTGTGCAGGCCTTTGATTGTGGGTGTGGATATGTGCATGTCTGAGTTTGTACAAGAGAACAAGAGTGAATGTATGCGCGCCTGTGTGCTTGCAGGGGGTGGTGGCTGTGGGAGGGGGAAACAAAAATCATTAGAATAACAATGACATTGTAATCTCTCTCAGCGGATGTCATAGGTTTTAGGCGTAATACCAGCGTGTGTTTGCTCGAACAGAGTTTGAAGTGTGTTAAAGCAGGAGGGGGCGGGGGTTCAGCAGAGACAGGGTTAAAAGGAAAGATTAAATACACGTGCCCTTGTTTGCATTCAGGGATAAGCAGCTATGCTGAGACGCGATTATTCTTGCGTCATGATGACATGCTTTTTTTGTGTAATATCTCAAAATGTGTATGTGAGGGTGTGTTTTAATAATCTTTTTATATTCATTTATTGGAATCATAACTCTGGGAAGCTGGGACAGAATGAAGTACTGTGACTGCTTCCATTGGGTGCAATTCATTGAAAGGCAATTGAAGGCCTCTCTGCAGGCCTCTAAACTCACATGGTCATGAGCAAGTGCACTGATATAGGTCACTAACAAAGATAGTGCTATTAAATACTGGATGCAAAGTGCTCTGTGAAGTGCCCTAAGAGCACATGCTTAATCGCAGACAAGTGCACATTAATTTACTATGCGCCACTAAATTACAGCTCTTTTAGCCATAGCTCAGAGCCTAGCCCACATCATATCTAAAGATAAACAAAACAGTGGCAGCAGCAGTGTTTGCACTGTTGATGCTATGAGCAAGTCTTTGTGACACTATTTCCTCCTTAGAATAAAAGCCCATCAATGTGATGGAATTTTGAATTCACTCACTGAGGGAAATATTAGGCATAATTGACTCCCCCCAACGCCACAGCACAGGAAACCAGGCTGAGTGCAATGATAGCAGTTACGGGAGGCCTTGTGGTTTCTGAGGGTGTTATCACTCTACTTTGCTACTGTGTCATTTCCTTGTGGTAGCTGGAAGTATGGATGGATGCAGAAAAGATGTGTTGGGTTTTCTTGGAAGCTGACAGATAGAGCTGGCACTGGAGCAGAGAAATCCACTTCCTACTGAGACAAAAAATGTATAAATATAACTCTAGCTCAACCATTCAAGATGCCAGCCAGTTCGCTCATTATCTCTGGTCTTGATAGTAGCAAAGAGAGAAGACTAATGGACTAACCTCTGCTGCCAATCACTTTTTTATAGGCTCCTATAGAAGAAGATCTTCCTTTAGGGAAGATTAAACTTTCTATTTTTACTGTGCAAATAGCCACATCAATTGAAAGGTTTACAGTGCAATGAGCAAAATGTTAAACATTTTAAAAAACATTTTATGTCTCTTGACTAGCTGGTTTGTTGATTTTTGTTCCAAGTTGTCTCTTTGATTTGTAGCGTATCACTTTTACTTAAGCTTTAAGATTTCACGCTTTACATTAATCATTCAGAGAATAACAGATTAATCCAAGGCATGAAATTACAATCTCCCATTTCCCTTTCCTATCCGGCTACAATGGATTTAGCACCGTAAACGGATTTTGGTTTATGTTCTTTATCTTTTGCAATACAATTGCTGTAAATATGAATTTAGGAGATCAAGCAAATTTGGCTGCATTGTTAAGAAGCTTATATGTGGGGGGAAAAAAATGAAAAACAAATCTGAAGGCACAAAAGCAGAAGACCTGAGGCCTATTCCAGGGTGACAGAGGTTTAGAGCTTCTCCAGAGGTCACTTGCTCAGTGCTGTTCTGTCCTGATTCCGTTTGCTGGCTGCTGCACTGCCCTCAAGCTTTTGTGTCCACAATCCTCAATGAGGTTTGCATAGCTTATCATTTCCCATTTTCTCAGTTCTGGCCTTGCCCCTTCCTTCTGCTGCTCGTTAGCATCTTTTCATGAGATAATCGGCCACAATGCAGCTCCCTTTGAGCACGGCTGGCACGGCCACTGCATCTTGCCCAGTAGCTGGGGAAATCACCAGCATTTCAGCATGGGACACAACCAGACACAGTGAGAGAGCACATGCAGCCACTGGGACCAGTTTGTTTAACAAGCGCTCAGAAGCAGCCTGGCTGAGTGAGCCAACGTAGTGTTTTGTGTGCTTGACTATTCATTATGAATGGAAAGTTTTGCGAAAACTGTCTTTTCTCCAAGCCATGATCACAGCTTGCGTGTCTGCTGGAATACGGGTGCTTCTCTGTCTCTCTTGCCTTGATGCTGTTTCTTTCTTTGCCTTCCATGGCTGCCAAAGAGATTGTCAGATGAGTGCTAAAATGGAAATCCACTGACAATGACCATAATTTCTGAGTTTTTATTTTGGCGTTTTATATTCTTATGTGATGTAACACACTGAAGCAGCTGACAGTTTGTCATCCGCCAGTCCATCCGTTCTCCTCAGTGCAACGACCACCATTGTGAAACTGAACTAATTTCAGAACCAGGAACCTGTGTTTTGTGTTGTTGGAGACAGACAGACAACTGTTCGCTGTGTGTGAAGAGATTGCTGAGATAACAATAATAATAGTAAGTTGTTATTAGAGTGACAGCATTAATGGGAACATTTTCAAAGCTGTTAACTTATATTTTTTATTAAAATGTCATTCTACCTTACCCATAATTCCATTCACTGCCAATACAGTCATGCCCTCTTCTTTTTCTAGGTCAGTAGGTAGTATGAATCATTCCTGGTTGCATTTATATGTTAATTTCCTTCTCAGTAATTCTGACTCCTCATAAACAAAAAAAAACAAAAAAAGAAAAAAAGAAAGACATGGCTTTGAACTAAAGAACAAGAGGGGTGATCCGCTGTTGTTCTTATTCTTTTCAAGTCTACTCCTCAGCTGCATAGTACAGAGAAGTCTCTGTCAATGCAACAAAGAGCTGGTCATGGAATCAACTTAAACAATGACTTAATTCCCTCTGTTACCAAAAGCAATATGAATGGTTAAACTTTGTCACTCTCTGTCTCTGCCTCTGCAGCTGTTGCAACAACATGAGGGAGTAATGCATGTGTTTCTCCCAACGACTGGAGAAGAAGAGAGGAACAAAAAGGAGAAGAAGGAAAGATGGATGGGAGTAAATGTTGTATACACATATACAATTAAGGGGTGTGTGTGTGTAGCAAAAGCTCTATAGGGCAAAAGGCTGCGGGGCTTGAGCAAAATGCTGGCTCAGCAGGAGGCTGATTATACCACCAAAGGGATCCACTTTGCACATCTAGCATGTAGAAACTCAAACAAAGGAGAAAGGCAGCGAGCAGGCAGCTGAAAGTGAGGGTGGGGGTCTGGCCCTCGCTGCTTTTTTAGAGGCAATGGCACTTTTATGACCATGCTAATAAAGTGCTTCTGGGATGGCGCACCTCCCACACCTCGGCCTGTGCACACGCCAAGAACAGCTTGACTGGGCCTTAGGAGCTGTGTTTATGGACACATGGATCAATACACTCCCTAAGGGTCTATATTTAAGTCTGGGCTGAGTAGCGTACCCGTTGATCACAGGGAGAGGGGAGGGTCCCCAAGATGGTCATTACCAGATTTGGACGAGGTCTATGAAAGGGCAGACATGGTTCAGAGGGAATCCCAAATCGGCTCTGCAAATCAAACCTGCTTTGAACACAGACATCGACTGTGCAGGCTGGATGTGCAGTGTCTCTCCATATAACACTGCTTTCCTATCTTCAGTTGCAAGTGCTTGTTAATTCAAGGCACATTCACTGATTATTCCAGCCACATCTTTCACCCTTGATGCTCTGTGCCCTCACTGCTGGAAATGCAAATCCGGAGCGTGACAAACGATGTAGGGCCGTCTCTGACACGTTCAAGCCCCTAGCATCCCCATGTTGCTCCCCAGCTTACCTCCTCCAGCTCCACAGTAATTACCCTTGTTGGATCGCTACGCCTAATCATACTTGATTTTGGGATGCACTGCCATTGTCTCCACTTGTTAGCCCCTCACACTGCTTGGTTCTGATAGAGTACACTGATAATACTGGGGGAATGAGGCGCACACCCATACACACACATACACACCCATACACATACTGTATGTTCTGTTGGCTGGTGTTTTTATGAGGGAGCTGTGTACAGATCTAATACGGTAGCTGATTCATTTAAAGATGATTGTTGTGCCGCCAGTGATTAATCCCACTACGATCTGATCGTGTCAGCAGGAGATGAATAGGATAAAAGGATAAAAAAACAACAGCAATGTTTAGAAAAGAATAATTAATAGATTCTTTAAAACATTCCCCTTAAAGAGCAGAGAGCAAGGGGAGGGGTGTGTGGAAGTGGCTCCCAATTTGTTCTCACTTTGTTCCAGTAATAAGATCCAGGCCTTCCTTTCCAATGGACGAGATAATTAACTCCTGGGGACAGACTGCACAGAGCTCAGTCTCCTAGTTTATGGCACATGGAGAGAGATCTCTGCAGCCCAGGCTGAGCATGGTTGCATAGATTGCAGATTTTGCTTGATGTATGTTTTTACAGATAGATATGGAACAAATAATAAGGGAGTTAGTTGATGGGTTGTCAGAGTAAAAACTGTGAGGGAGGGCGTGAATGTAGAATTTCAATGAGGAGGCTGATGGTTTAAAGGAAAAGAGTGAAGGTATTTCAGCTGTAACTGGTATGGACATTTATTGGAGGATTTTTATTGTTGTTTTCATCAAGAGATGCATTGATGGTTATGGTATGGCCCCAAATATTATTCTTATTATTTTCCCTGTTAAAAGGGTTTTTATTTGGGACGTTTTTTCTCATTCGATCCGAGGGACAGAGGAGGTTGTATGCTGTACAGATTGTAAAGTCCCTTGAGGCAAATTGTGATTTGTGATATTGAGCTATAAAAAAAATATATAGTGTTTTTGGATTTTGAATTTATTTTAGCTTTGTTTTGTAGGTGAACATGCAAAAAGCAATATTAAGGCCTTATTTTATGTCATGATAATATGCTAATGTGAATTATATATGTTCTTAAAATGGTATATATATATGACCTATGCTTGAATAAGTATATTTTTAATTGAATTTAAGTCTAGTGAGTCATTGCCAAGTGTCCAAGATTGTATGTGTTCTGTTCTTGGAAACTGCGTGCTCAGTGTGTGACAACGGCAGCAGTAGTATGAGTCACATCAGGCTAATTTCCGTTACTTTAACCTGCCACTCTTTCCTGCATTGTCCTGCAGTGTCCAGCCACTCCTTTGGAATGTGCACCATAATTGTTTCCGCCCATTGTCTCTTTAAACCTTCACTCCTCTTCACCACAGCTCATCGCCTGACTAAGGTTGAACTTTGTTCTTTTCAAGCTGTGAAATCTTAAATGTAGTCTTTTCCATTTGGTCATATGTTTCCTTTGTAGGGTATGTGAGTCATACTGTGGTATTTAACATCTTAACTATTTCTTTCTTGTTTTCTTTTCCCAGAAACATGTGAAGACCCTTGTGAAGATCTGACCTGCAAGTTAGCCTTCAACAACAAAAAGGCGAAGGTTCTTCTTCCCCGCATCCATTCTCTCTGCTTCCTCTGCAGTTTTCTTGCAGGCCCGTTGAACATGGAGCGCCGGCGGGCTACACGCAGGACTTTATCACCTGACCATAAAGTAGGAGCTACAGCTACTCTGCTAGGCTTCTGGCTCTTAGCGATCCCTGCCTTGTGCAGTGGGCAGACATTCACTAGTTTCCACCCCGAACGTCGGGACTGGGTCTTCAACCACCTGACGGTTCACCAAACCACAGGGGCATTGTATATTGGAGCGGTAAACCGTGTGTACAAGCTCTCAGGCAATTTGACCCTGCTTGTATCCCATGATACAGGCCCAGAAGATGACAACAAGGCCTGCTACCCCCCTTTGATTGTCCAGCCCTGTTCTGAGCCCCTTGTCTCAACCAGCAATGTCAACAAGCTTCTCCTAATTGATTATTCCCAGAATCGGTTGCTGGCCTGTGGCAGCCTCTACCAGGGTGTCTGTAAACTCCTCAGATTGGATGACCTCTTTATCTTAGTGGAACCCTCCCACAAGAAAGAGCACTACCTCTCCAGTGTCAACCAGACTGGGACCATGTATGGGGTCATTGTGCCTTCACAGGGCCAGGATGGAACCCTATTTATTGGCACAGCAGTAGATGGAAAACAGGACTACTTTCCTACCATCTCCAGTCGGAAGCTGCCCCGTGACCCAGAATCATCTGCCATGCTTGACTATGAATTGCACACTGACTTTGTGTCCTCCCTCATCAAGATACCATCAGACACACTGGCACTGGTCTCCCACTTTGACATCTACTATGTTTACGGTTTTGCCAGTGGCAGCTTTGTTTACTTCCTGACTGTCCAGCCTGAGACGCCAGAGAACAGCATGTCATCAAGCGGATCCCCAAGTGACCTCTTCTACACTTCTCGTATTGTCCGCCTCTGCAAAGATGATCGCAAGTTTCACTCCTACGTCTCTCTCCCTGTTGGCTGTGTGAAGAATGGCATTGAGTACCGGCTTCTGCAGGCTGCCTACCTTGGCAAACCAGGCCGTGTTCTCGCTGCCTCGCTCAACATCAGCGCCCAGGATGATGTGCTTTTCACCATCTTCTCCAAGGGCCAGAAGCAGTTCCATCGCCCGCCAGATGACTCAGCACTTTGCGTGTTCACCATCCGAGACATCAATGCACGAATCAAGGAGCGCCTGCAGTCCTGCTACCAGGGAGAAGGGAACCTGGAGCTGAATTGGCTGCTTGGGAAGGATGTGCAGTGCACCAAAGCGGTGAGTTACAGTAATACTTAAAAACATGTATATATACATACAAAGATGTACTGTACGTACAGTATGCACCCATTCATTTACAGTATGATTATGACAGAAAAATTACTTTTCCATGTGGTGACAACATGACGACTTTTGCTGCTCTTATTGGGAAATGTAAATTATAATTTACACAGTTCGTTTGTGCATATCTGTAGATACTTTAAGGTGAAGCAGGATCTCCCTGAGCATTTGTATTCGCTCTAAGTTGTAATAAGCCCTTAACCAATAAAGAGACAAGCGAATAATTCCTCTATTTTACATTTTAATGGTCAGAATTCTCTAATGGTCCAATAACATCTACATCTTGTTTCCTTCACTAAAATAAGACAGGAAGAGAATGACCAAAGCTTCTCAATGAGCCTTGAAACCACAGAAACCAAGTTTTGAGGGCATATGCTGTACTGAAAATAAACACAGCAATCATCAGGAAATCTTTTTGACTGCCTTGTGTAGCATACTATCTGATATCAAAAAATGCTCACGCTTTATGTAATTATGTCAAATTGTTTTGCAGCTCTGATATCAGGCAGCATCCACTTTCAATTTATATTTCATAGATTAAGGATGGTTTATTTTTCTTGGCAACCATCAAAGTGATAATATTCTCCTAGAGCACAATACAAATAAACACACTCCCCCTTTCTGGAGCGAGAAAAATTAGTTGGGGGGCAGTGGGTTGCTCAAGTTACTCTGCTTCTGGTGCTAGCATAGATCACACACCACGCTATTCCTTCTGAAATCCCCAATTATCCTATAATAGAAGGCCGCGTATCTGCTACATGTTGTCAAGTAGAATTAAGTTTCTTGATTACCCCTCAATCCCAGGAGGCTACACTCCTCTGTGCTTTCATTCTGTAATTGCTAATAAGAATTTAAGAATATTAAGAATTAATGACTAGCTAAGTGTATGACTTGTCAGTTACAGTGTGTGCTGTATGTCTGCATGAACATAGGAAAGGCTTATGAATCCAGAGCGTAGATATGCACGTGTATGTGTGTGATGGAGCTGTGGCGTAGGTCTTGATGTATTTTTAGGGTTTAATGATATCCCTGCTCTCCCAGTGATGAGAGCCACTGATCAGCTTCCTTTGTTGCTAATCCCCACTGGTCTCACAATTGACCACTCTTATTAAAATCAGTAAATTCCCCATTAGCACAATGTCAGAGGTGATTGTCAGGAGGAGGGAGACATTATGTCGAACTACTGCTGTTGGGTTTTATTAGCTCCGCTGAGAAGGCGGGAGAAAAGGTTGGAAGAAGGGGAGTAGGCGGAAGAAGGAGAAATGGTGGTATAGAGCGGTGACAATCTTGAGGTTGGGAGGCTTTCTCTCTGTGGGAGCTCAAATTAGAGCCGTTTTCCACTTTCCTTAGAAGAATCCCCAATCATCTCAGTGTGTTCTGAAGGGTGGCAGCCGTTACCTGCAAAGCTACACCTCCCACTCTATTCTTTCAGCATGCACTGCCAATAACATTCTGCTCTCCTCTCACATTATACACCAAAGATGCACAAGTGTGTGTAGCCACAGAGATGAGAAGATACAAAATACAGTCCTTAAGACCATGTCCTCATGCTCATGCAGCCAAAAAATCCATAATATAATATGGATTATGCAAATAAATGTCAATGGATGAGGGACTCTCAAAGCCTATACAAATTACATTGAACAACAATATGTCAACCATATGCTAGAATTGTCTGCTTGCTGTTAAATCCCCATCTCAAGCGGTGTGACTGCTTTAAAGTGCACATATGTTTCACATTGTGTCTTTCCCAAATAAATATGTTCCTGAATCTCTGTGTGAGGTATTTTTAGAGCGCCCATGTCATACATCCATCAGAATATGAGGTGAATCAAAGTTAGACCAAACCCGAGAGACTGTTAACAGGACCTTACTTGGTTTCTTAGTAAATTACACATGCAGTCCCAGTGCCTTTCCTCTGGTCCATTGCTAACAGCAGGTAGCCAGTGAGCTCAAAGCAAAGAACCTTAATTATGCCCCCAGCTCTCATTCCTACTTGCAGACATTTCCCTCTGTGTACGCGTACATGCAGGCCAAGGCTGAGGCTGGGAATGGAAGTGAGGCTCAGCCAGGGGATTCAGACACAGCAGCCAATCAAAGATTAATCACCCAGCCGTCCAGCCTTCTGCCATCTGGAGATTCACACCATCTCTGTAGTCACTCCCATGGAGGAGAGCCATGATGGGATTCTTTCTGTATCAGGCTGTTTGTGTGTGTCTCTCTCTGGCTAACACTATCATCCTGTCTTGCTTTTTGCTCATGCCCCACCGACTAATTAACCACTAGTGAGAGCAAAGGGGAGCTACTATTGATAACACTGATATACCCTGGGAGATATATATATATATATATATATATATATACACTACCGTTCAAAAGTTTGGGGTCACCCAAACAATTTTGTGTTTTCCATGAAAAGTCACACTTATTCACCACCATACGTTGTGAAATGAA